>PVKV010008659.1:0-86381 GCA_004027835.1 Alouatta palliata
TTGGGTAGGTGATATTCCTTTGGCAGGAGAAACCATAACAACTGCCTACCCATTCCTTCCAGTTATTTCAGGGATGCCTGCCTTAACAAAGACTTCTGCCATTCAAATCCAGATGTTTTATCTGGGAGCTTGAATTCACCTACATATCATTTCAAGTGTAGCTGTCTTTTAGAGTGGCATTTAGTAGGTGTCACCATTCATCAATCAGCAATTATTGAGTATCTAGCCCTGTGCAGGACACCTTTCCTCGCTTGCCCCATCATCATTATCAATCATCACAGTAGATGTATTCAATGCCCGTCTGTGTGTGACCCTTTGGTTCAAGATGGTGTGTGCTAAGCTGTATTCTATCAGTGAAATAAGCCCCCACTCCAAAAAGCAGTCAGAGTTACCTTTGGAACAGCGAGTTTCTCCACAGCAAAAAAGGATGTGTCTATCAGGTGCTAAAGCCATGGGGTAAGTTTTCTGGCAGCTGCCACTGCAAGGTTTAGACAGAGATAACAACAACAAAACCCACAAAAATCCAAAGATGACCCACTGGGTTGGCAGAAAAGCAAAGCTACCCCTCTCCCCTTCTTTGTAGTGGTCAGGTTGTAAAATCATGCAGTTGGCTCTCAAAATCATTGCTGAAGACAGCTGCATGGGTAACAGCAGCACGAGGCTGACCTGGGGAAGCCAGCTGATGAAAAAATATTCTGAAATCCTGTGTGTGAAAGTAACCTGGAAAATAAAATGTGTGATAGCAACGTAAGACTTTGCTCTCCTTATTTATGGCTCATAGAGCTTGCTTGAGGCATTTTGGCATCTCTCCTGCAATGCCAGCAATCCTAATCTAATATAAAACTCAAAACAATTGACAAGACGGAACAGCTCCAGCAACATAAGGAGGCCCTCGTGGTTGAAGTGTAAGACAGGATTTACTGGCATGGTTCATGCCTTGTGCCAAGGCAGAACGCTAGATCCCATCGCATTGTGGGGCCATCTTAGAACAGAAATCTCAGGGAAACAGAGCTTCCTAACCATTCAAGCAAATGCCATGGTGCTGCTCTTTGCCAGAATGTTTTTGAGTTAGGCTTATGGCAGAAGTAAAATTGTTAAAAATGCTGACATATTGTGAACATTTTATTAATCAAAGAGTTACTGTTCAGGTATTTAAGGCCAAGCACACTGATATGGAGCAAAAAAAAAAAAAAAAAAAAAAAAAAAATCACTGCTAGGTATAGAGACATGCGAGAAGAGGTCTTCTTGCATGAAGAGGTCTTCCTATGGTCTGCCCTGTTCTTTTGCCCCAGTTTGTTAGAAATGACGGCTATGTTGGTGCCTTTATGTAAGAGAAGTAGTCCTGCAGGGAACTGAAATATCTTGAATGAGGAAGGATGCTCTTGAATTGAATTAAATGGAGTGGAATGATCGGCAAGAACCCACCAGGTGCTTGGAGCGTGTGAGTTGCGGTAGGGACAGTGGGATGAGCAAGCACAGTCAGTGCCCTTGGGGGACTTGCATTCTCATTGAGAGAACAAATTGTTACCCTATTAGATTACACTCTATTGTAATGTTATTCTTTTCTAGCATAATCTAATATTATCATCTATTATGCAGGACCACGCTTGCTTGTCCAAAACCCCTGGAACAAGATGCCTTGATTTTGGGGGATTGGGGGATTTTGGAAATGAACACTGTGGTTCACACAGTGATTATCACTGCCACCTCCAGTGGGGCCTGGGGAGCTCTTCCTAGTCACTGATATTTCTGCGGTGACGCAGAGGCTGGTCACGCTGACTCGGATCAGTAAAGTTAAAAAAGAAAACCTCATTTTTAACTTGTGAGGTTAAAAAAATAACCTCACTGCAGTTCAAGTCAGGTTTTCTTGCCAAGCAAGTGTAACTTTGGGTTTTCAGAACGTTTTGGATTTCAAAAGTGCAGATAATAGATTGAGAACTTGTAGTAGAGTATAATATAATATAATATAATGTAATAATATAATATATAATACTGGAATATACTATAACAGAAATTCCATAAGGGCAGTGTCATTTCCCAAACACCCAAAACAATTCCTGGCACAGAGTAGGCATTCAATAAATATTTGTTAGCTAAATAATAAAAGTAGACTGGGCACAGTGGCTCATACTTGTAATCCCAGCACTTTGGGAGGCTGAGGTGGGTGGATCACGAGGTCAGGAGATTGAGACCATCCTGGCTAACATGGTGAAACCTCATCTCTACTAAAAATACCAAAAATTAGCCGGGCGTGATGGCAAATGCCTGTGGTCCCAGCTGCTCGGGAGGCTGAGGCAGGACAATCACTTGAACCAGGGAGGCAGATGTTGCAGAGAGCTGAGATCACGCCACTGCACTCCAGTCTGGGTGATAAGAGAGAGATTCCGTCTCAAAAAACAAAAAACAAAACAAAACATATAATAAAGGTAATAATAAACGTTACTTGTTATTTTATTGAGTGTCTATACCATGTCAGGTATAGAGAAGCTTCATACTAATCCTTTTAGGTAGGTGTTGTTATTCCTACTGCTTTTCGTATTTTAGAGATGAGGAAGCTATTACTGAGAGAAGGTAAGTGACCAAGGCTACCTGGGCAGCAGGTGATAAAGCTGTGATTCAAACTAGGGGGTGTGGCTATGAAGATCAAGAGCCCACTTGAACATGTCAGACTGCCTGGGATCAAAGTACTAATTCTGCCACTCACTGGCCAGGTAAACTGACACTAACGGTCTGACTTTGCGCACCTCAATATCCTCATGTGTAAAATGAGAAGAATAGTAAGTTCTGCCTTACAGAATTATTTACAGATGTATGTAAAGTGCTTAGAAAGTGTGTTTGGAACTTAAATAGGCCCTCAATGAATGTTAGCTTAAACTGATGCTTTGGAGGGAGGCTTTGCAGCAAAGAATTTTGTCTGATTGAATAGAGAATAAAAAGATAAAAGTTTAGATAATTTCATATATAACCCACTAATAAAAGAATAATCACATGCTACTGTGATAAACTCAGAATTCAATAACTAAGTCTAAGTCACAAAAGAAAGTCTATCTGGTTGTCTCCAAGTGATTTAGGTGCTGCTAACATTGGTAGACTAAGAATGGAAGAATGCTTCCTTTATATGCTAAAGATGCTATATCACATACCAACAGTCAGCATCATACTTACTGATAAAATCTAAGAGATTTTCCCATTAATATCTGAAGCAACACATGAATGCCTGCATGATTACTATTATTTTATCATGTCCTGAAAGTTTATCAGATATAGGAAGTTCTAGCTAATGGAGTAAGACATGAAGTGGATATGAAAAGTTTGCTTATGGAAAAGGCAAATATATTAATAATCGTAGAGACTATGCCTGCTTCGAAAACAGTGGAGAATCAAACTGCAAATTCAATAATAAATCTAGAGGTCCTAAAATCTGGCTGGATACCATATACAATATTTAGTGGCTTTCCCATATGTTAGTAATGGTGTTACGCAATATGATGGCAAAAATGTCACTCAGAATAGGAAAACAACAACAGCAGCAGCAACGAGTACATCCGGAAGAAAAGACAGAGGTGGGGAGGAAGTTATGTGTGCAATATTGGTAGTCTCCACAGAACTTACAATAGCAAAAAGAGAAAAAAGAATATAGTATGCAGTAACACCAGAATAATTAATTGAATTCATTGAGCGATGGTAAAGCTGCAGAGATAAGAAAGTACATGCTTACCATATAATGTTAAGAAAAAACATAGAATATTACACTATTTTCAGTGTATATTCTATATGCATTAGGATCCCAAACTTATTTTTTATGCAGTAAAAATGATGAGATCAGAATCTTATTATCAGACCTGGGGTTGTACGTGATTTTTATCTTCTTCTTTATACTTACTGCATTTTCCAAATATTTTACAAAAAGCAAGCACATAGTAATGTAATACAAAAAGTTATTCAAAAGTATTTAAGAAAAAAAAAAAAACAGAGGAGTGAATGTACCTACCGAGTATTACTTTTCTTCCCGTATAGTATATTGTAATTCACTATTATAGTAGTTCACTATTTTGTGAACTTTTATTGCCCATATGTAATTTAAAGCAAAATAAATGATGGCTTACTTACCAAAAATAGATCATTCTCATCTTTAAAATATAAAATAGCACTACATACCTTCTGCTTCACTGATTTAAAAAATTGAAATTCTATACAGAAGTCTTAATTATTTTTTTTTTTTTCAATGTCTTGCTATGTGACTCGAATTCACTTTCTGGAGTAGAGGGAATGCCAAGGTGTGCACAAAGTCTTTGGGAGGTGAAATAACATCCATTTCATTAATTCTTTGAAAAATAAATGACCTCACTTCCTTTATGACTGTAGTAATTGACACTCACATTTGCACTGATTCAGAACGATGCTCTGTATTATTTATTACTATCATTTGTGGTTCTGTGGTCAACCTAATGGGTATCTTTGTCAGAAAATTTTTGTTTATGAAACACATTGAAGTTGTTCTCATCTACATGTTCTATAATTTCTCACCAGAAGAGTCAAATACACTTTAAAAACCTTGAAATAACACAGACCACAGATGAGGGCAGATTTTAATTCTGACTTTTAATTGGCCTGTCTTGTATCCTGTACACCCTGGTAAATGCAGTATTGACTAAGTTTCATGACTCCCTGAGTCCCTTGCACAAAGCTGAGCATATGAGAGTTGTTCATGAAATGTATGTGGACTGGATAGAAATGAGAATAGGGCCGGGCGCGGTGGCTCACGTCTGTAATCCCAGCACTTTGGGAGGCTGAGGCGGGCGGATCACAAGGTCAGGAGATCGAGACCATCCTGGCCATCATGGTGAAACCCCATCTCTACTAAAAATACAAAAATTAGCTGGGCTTGGTGGCGCGCGCCTGTAATCCCAGCTACTCAGGAGGCTGAGGCAAGAGAATTGCTTGAACCCAGGAGGCGGAGGTTGCAGTGAGCCGAGATTGCGCCATTGCACTCCAGTCTGGCGCCTGAAGACAGAGCGAGACTCTGTCTCAAAAAAAAAAAAAAAAAAAAAGAAATGAGAATAAAAGCCAGAGGTTTTTGGCCCCACTGTCCCCTTTCACTGTGACATGGGTCTTAGTACATTTTGATCCTCATCTAAAGACACTCATCCTTGGGGGTCACTCTTACTCTGTAAAGAGCAGTGACCATTTTGCTGCGTTAGGTCAACACCAGATATTTATGGAGTGTGTGCAGGCCGTGTACTGAATTGGGCTGAGCGTTCATTTTTATGATGTGGAGCTGATTTCAGAGCCTCTAGCAGACGCAGAGCAATCTGTGCATTCTTCAGGCCAGGCCCCGGCGTGCCTGTGGGTTTTCTCTGCTTTGCTGCCTGGGAGCTATGCTGCCGCCTCCTCCCTAATCCCTGCAGACAGGCAGCATGTGAGGAGACTGCCAGCACATCAAGTGTGCCTGTGAAATGCAGACAAATTGCTGCTCCTTATTAGAGGTATGGATGAAGGACTCTGGGAAGCTCTGAAACTACAGGGTTTTGGATTTCTTGGTTACTTTCTTCACAAGCTCTACTTTGAGAAATACGATGTTAGCAAGTGGTGCATTTCACTGCCAACATCCCTCCTTCCACTCCTCGTTCTTTCCCTTTCACTCTTCTCTTCCTCCCTCTCTTCTTAAGAACCTTAGAAATAAAGTAAAACCTCCTTATTGCTTTTTCTTGCTGTTTAGGAAAAATAGCCTGTTCTAAGTTTGGTCCTTTGTGAGAAATGTGTCCCCTGCCCGGCGTCAGTCACACTCTCATGTGAACATTCCCTTGAACTTGTCCTGTTTTCAGCTCATCCTCTGCTACCTTGAGGCATTCCAGGACCACAGATATTGACAACACTTCTTATTTTTAACTCTTTCTCATTCTGCTCTTGTTTCGCTTTGTCTGACTTTGATTCTATGGTCACTGGTTATAAGATCACTATTTTTTTTTTTTTTTGAGAAAATTAAAGCTGTCTGAAGAAAACACCCACAAGCCTCCCCAGCCCATATCCCACCTTTGTGTGCATGGCCACGGCTCTATCTTCTCTCCCGATGCAAGGTTTCTCCCCAGGACCGCTCCCCATGTGCACTGGTGGAACTCTGACTCCTTCTGCCTGCTGAAAGACATCACCTAGCCATTGTCCCCTCTCTTTCCTGCAGTGTTACATTTTCTTCTGAACTGGATCATTGCCATCAGTTTACAAATCTGGACACTCATATTCCTCATGTCTGAAAAAACATACTTGTCTTGACCTCACACGCACCATGCCCCAACCTAACACTCTGTTCTCCTTTGCCTCCAACAACCTTCTCTTGAAAGGATCCTTCCTCTCTCCAATTCCTCTCTTTCTCCTTTCTCTTTAATTCCCTCGAATCAAGTTTTCATTCCAAATGCTGCACTAGAGCGTCCCTTCTGGAGGTCATTGCCTTGCTAAGTCGCACAGCCACTCTCAGTGCTTATCTTCCTTGGCCTGTTGGAGGCACCCAGCACAGCTTCTTGTTTCTTTCTTCACTGACTTCACTTTCTTCACTGGCTTCAGGCTGCCCCATTCTCTCTTTTCTTTTTACGTGAGTAGTAGAGGGAAACTACCAAGTGGGCCTTGAAGCTCAGTCTTTGAGCCCCTCTCGTCTCCAGTTACTCTCCCGCATACGGGATTCTATCCAGTATCTAGAAACCTCAGATGGATTTTGCATCCGTCTCCATGCTGGCGTTGCCTACCTTTTGTCTCCAGTGGAGACCTGTCTTCTGAACTGTGGGCTTGTATGCCAGCCATCTGCTCAGCAGCTGCACTTGGACCCCAGGACAGCGTCTAATACTTGGCATGACCAACACAGAGGCCTGAGCTGTTCCATGAGATGTGACCCTCCCATGGTCAAACACAATTCAATAAATGGACACCCAGGCTGAAACCTGTGAGCCCTTTTGACCCGTCTCTTCACTTACACCTCCAGACTATATTAGCTCTGCCTTCAAAGTATAGCTAGACTCCACCTGCTTTGCTTCACCTTCACAGCTACTAACCTGGCACAGTCTTCTCTAATCTCTCCTGGTTTATCTGGTCACATTGGCCAGTGCTCACTCTGGGCACCATACTCTCTCCTTGATGATCTGGCCACGTTGGCCAGAGCACCCTCTGAGCACTGTACTCTCTCTGTACAGCATTTGTATTTGCGGCTCCCTCTTTCTGGAATGCTCTTCTCCTCTCCTTCAGGTTTTTGTTCAGATATCACCATCTCCAGGAGGCCTT
Organism: Alouatta palliata; assembly: GCA_004027835.1. Lineage (NCBI taxonomy): Eukaryota > Metazoa > Chordata > Mammalia > Primates > Atelidae > Alouatta > Alouatta palliata. The sequence goes on from PVKV010008659.1 coordinate 7,267, forward strand.
CCCTAGCCATGGTTTTCAATTGCAGCCCTTACGCCTGCTAGACTGTCCAGTCCCTCCTCCCACCTTACCTGTGGTCAGAACTTTTACCACTCTCGGATGTGCTGTAGATTTCCTTGTTGTTGTTGATAATTCTCTGTCTGTCCCCACAAAATATAAGCTACATTCGTGACAGAAATTTTGGTCCATTTCTTCACTTGTCTTAAAACAGTTCATGGTAATAAATATTTGTTAAATAAATGAATGAAAGAATGAACATTCCAGGTTGAATCTAGGGCACAGTAGGGTTCAGGGCCATGTGATGAGAAGCATCCCACAGAAAGTGCAAATGTTAGTGGTCCAGATGTTTCCACATGTGCAGATATGTGAAGCATTGAAGCAACCAGCAGAACTATTCATCCTTTCCCCAGAAGTTTGATGACACAAGCAATGTGGGTGACTCTTGAATCCCTGCTAATCCCCTGTTTTCGTTCAGCCAGTCTTGTATGCCATTACAGCTCTTCTGCTCAGGAAAAGGCTGACTGAGCTTCGTCTGGGTGTTGGATGTACTTTGGGATGTAACTCCATTCCTTGTGAAGAGGCTCTGCCCTTCCAACTGCACTTCCTTATTCACCCCTCACCCTCCTGATCCAAGTCTTGCCCTCCTGCAAATCATCCTCCCTGGCTGCCAGTGCTATCTTCATAAACCTATGTTTTCATTACCCGAGGGAAAATACGTTTTTAAGGCACTATGTGAGAATCTCATCCTAGTTCTAGATAACTCAGCAGTCAGCTCTGAACCCAGAGGAAGACCCTTGGCTGAGGTTACTGATCTGTCTCAGGATTTTACCCGCACTGCAGGCTCATTTGTATCTGACTGCTCCAGGGTTGGGACTCTGAGCGTGGCTCTGCCTCTCCTCGTTTTCCGCCCATAGTGCTGCTTCCCTGGTCTCACTCTGGGTTCTCCAGCAGAAACTCGCATGCCCATGGGCGCCCCCCTCTTCCTGGGGCTGATTTCAGTGATGGTTGGGGCTTTCTTCCATATGACCATTGGAACCTCATTTCATCCACAGTCTGGCACCACCACACGGCTATACTGATTATTCAAACCCTTAGTTTTTTTAATGCTGCATTTGGGGAGAACTAGATCTGAGTGGACACTTGGGAGAACTAAATGGCCGAGTTCTAGACCTACTGGTAGAGCCAATGCAAAGGCCTTAGGAGACCTTACACTGGGGCCACCCGGTTTTCCAGAAGTTTATGAGTCACCATGACTATCTCCAAGGAGAGAAATGAAGTAGGGTATGTGCCTAGGGGACCTCCTAATCTATTCTCATGATCCAGTCTTATGAATAATTCGTGGCATCTAAGAGCAAGAACTACATATTCACTTTGCTTCATTTGCTATCTGACTGAATGAATTCCCCAGCACCTCGGTTCCCTCCTGTAGGAATGGGAGTCATAATACCTATTGGATGGTATTGCGGTGAGGATCTAATAAAGTGCCTCATACATATGTAAAGAACTCAGTAAGTGCTAATTCTTCCTACAGTATGGCACACAGTAGGTTTTCAATCTCGACATTTTAAATTAGTGGATTGATTCCCTGGGTCTACATTAGATGAGCAGTTATTTTACCTGCAGTTGCTCTGGATGCCTTGTAAAGTGGATGAGGCAAGGCACCTGTGTTTCTGCTCTTCTCTCAGTAGCCTCCCTTCCCAGCACAGAATTCTGCCAGCTCCCAGGAAGTCCCCTGAGCTGCAGGCCTTTCTCACCCTTCACGTTCCTTCTGTTGGAGGTGGCTCCCACTGTCCTTCACTCCCAGGACCTGACTGAGAGGTGAGCCAGCTTCCCACCAGCAGTGCTTGGTTTTAACGGCTGTGATGGTTTGATGTGTTCTTTTTACCAGGGACACTTGCATTCTCCCTGGAGATTTTTGAGGGCAGAGAGTTAGAACTCAAAGGTGTGGCTCTCCAAAGGTGAACCACATGCAGCCTGGCTCTGCCCTCAGTCAGACATCTATAAGAGGCACAAGTCAGGAAGCGTTGCAATGCCTCAGCCCTGTGCAGGCCTGCTACAGGGGTCGAGGCTTTATGCTGTGCACTGTGTGGAAATAAAGAGTTGAAACACTAGAAGCTTTCTTTTAAGTTGAGGACATAGATGAGTAAACAGATTGTTATAATGCATGGCTCTCATCAAGATCTGCAAAGAGTTTTATGTGAGCAGACAGGAGAAACATTTAGCCCAGTCTGAAGGGTATCCCAAAGGAGCTGATTTTTGAGGGAAAAGGATTTTAAGAGAAAAGGACTGGCATTGACAAAATATAGAGGCAAGACACAGCACAATACGAGCATTGAACTACCAATCATTACTGCAGTTGCTAGGGTGTATGATGGGAGAGAGGAGAAGAAAGTTGAGGCCAGGGCCTAGATGAGGAGTTTGGATTCTAAGGCAGTAATGTGAAGCCTTTGATCCATTTTAAGTGGGAATGGGGAGAAGAAGAAGATATTAGCGGCATTTTAGAAAGGTCTTTTCAGCTGCAACATGAAGGATGGACCAGAGGGAGAGAAGAGGCTAGAACAGGCCATAGCAGCAGCTGCCTGAGAGCTGGAGAGGCCTGGGCCAGAGCGCTGGCTGCTGCCTTTTCAGCCAGCCTTACTTAATCCAGCCATAGATCGTTCACTGTTTTGAATAAAGTAATGGGCTTCGTATTTATAAACATATTGCAGGCTCTTCCCACATTCAGAATAAGTCAGAGAATTTTTATAAGGGGAGGGAGATCAAATCGGGGAGGGGAAAATGACTCCCTGTTCTTCTCCTGTTATATTTGCTGATGTTTCTGAGTAAGTTGCATAAATTCTTGGTCTTTTCCTGCCCTTCTGTTATAAACAGCTGACATTTCTGAAGGGAACTGAGAAGCACAGTAACTGTAAGAAGTTATAAAGTGTTAATTCATGAGGGAAATGCAAATTAAACTACAATGAAATATTACCTTACTCCTGTAAGAATGGCCATAATTAAAAAGTCAAAAAACAGTAGATGTTGGTGTGGATGTGGTGAAAAGGGAATAACACTTTTACACTGTTGGTAGGAATGTAAACTAGTACAACCTCTATAAAATACAGTGTGGCGATTCCTTAAAGAACTAAAAGTAGAACTACTGTTAGATCCAGCGATACCACTACTGGGTATCTGCCCAAAGGAAAAGAAGTTACATGAAAAAGTCACGTGCACAAGCATGTTTATAGCAGCTGAATTTGCAGTTGCAAAGATATGAAATCAGCCCAAGTGCCCATCAATCAATGAGTGGATAAAGAAAAATGTAGTGTACACAACACACACACACACACACACACACACGTGGCTATCACTATTTGTTTCTATTTGTTTGTGGCTATCACTATTGGCTTCTATTTGTTTCTACCCATTACACAGAGGAAAGCCTTCCCAAATATGGCTCTCAGTTTAATTGATAGACTTTAATCTTGCTAACTTCCAAATTTAACAGTGCTTAATTGTGGAGATTCCAGCTTCCAAGCTCAAAGATTCTTGGCTAATGGTAAGTAACATTCCATGGCATATGTATATATATGTAATCGGTGTGTATGTGTGTGTGTGAGTGTGCGTATATATATGCATGCCATGGAATACTACTCATCCATAAAAAAGGATGAAATAATGTATTTTGCAGCAACTTGGATGGAACTGGAGATCATTGTTCTAAGTGAAGTGACCTAGGAATGAAAAATCAAATACCATATATTCTCACTTATAAGTGGAAGCTGTGCCATGAGGATGCGAAAACATACAGAATGATATGACTGAGGGGACTTGGCGGTGATATTGATTGAGTGGGATGAGGGATAAAAGATGGCATATTGAGGCCGGGCATGGTGGCTCACGCCTGTAATCCTAGCACTTTGGGAGGCCAAGGCAGGTGGATCACCTGTGGTCAGGAGTTCGAGACCAGCCTGACCAACATGGAGAAACCTTGTCTCTACTAAAAATACAAAATAGGTGGGCATGGTGGCACATGCCTGTAATTCTGGCTACTTGGAGGCGGAGGCAGGAGAATCACTTGAACCCGGGAGGCAGAGATTGCAGTGAGCCAAGATAGCACCGTTGCACTCCAGCCTGGGCAACAAAGTGAACCTCTGTCTCAAAAAAAAAAAAAAAAGACAGCATATTGGGTACAGTGTACACTGCTTGGGTGAGGGGTGCACTAACATCTTGGAAATCACCACTAAAGAACTCATCCATGTAACCAAAAAACACCTGTACTCCAAAGACTATTAAAATTTGAAAAAAATAAGAAGCCATAAAGTGTTACAGAATGCTAAAGCATGTGCTTCTATTTGTTTCTGCCCATTACAAAAAGGGAAGCCTTCCCAAAAATGGCTCTTAAAATTTCTTGGGTTGAATAAACCCAAGGAGGTAAACAGAGATGTCTAGTTTCATACAAGCCTCCTTTTAATTGCAAGACTTTAATCTTGCTAACTTCCAAATTTGACAACATTTAATTGTGTACATTCAAGCTTTCAAGCCCAAGGATTCTTTGGTAACAATAATTTATTTGTTGGATTAACAGTTAAACCTGATGTGAACATTCACCCTTTGAAAGTGCATTTTTCATATTATAGTTTCCAAAAGGATCTGAGAAATTGGCCATCCTGGACAGACCTCTCATCGTCCTCTCCACGTGATCAATGGAATGCAGTTTTTCCAAGCGAAAGCTGTATTTCTAAATCATTTAAGAAGAAACAAGTGGAAATTTAATTTTAAGCTGGACACTATTTTTTGCTTTTACAGCCAGCTCATCCTTCGTGATTCTTTATTTTTCCCACCAGCATCTTCCACTTTAGTGTTTTAAGGAAGGAGTGTTTTATTGCTAAAGTCTTCACAACATGAAGGCCTACAAGCAGTTATAAAAATTGGGCTTAGATGATATATATTAAAAGCAATAAATCATTTTCCAGCCTTCCATAACATTTTATTTTCTCTGGATCCTTACCTTCTCTGACTCACGTACCTGGGCTGATGAATGCCCCGTCTCCCCGGTTACACTTTAATCCAGGGCCTGTGTTTCATTTGCCTGCCAAAAGTGATAGCCAATAAATTAATCATGCAGCCACATAAGGCTTGCCATGCAGGCTGCTGCCAGAGTAAAACTGCCCATCAAAAGCCCGCAACTCTGAGCCTCCATTTATTTAGTACCCTCAAGACTCGCATCGTTCCCAGCAATTGGAGCTGCAAATGCTCATTTCTTCATAGGCATGGGCTGGGAAAATGAGAGAAGGCTAATTAATGCATTCAAGGGATCCTACTGAATCAGCAAGCCCCTTAAAGGCACAACAGACACAAACAGGCAGCTGCAGCTCCTTGGGATTCAAAACAACAACAAAAGAGCTAGTTAAATATTTGAATAGCTAAAGTATATGTCTATTCATTCCCATGGAAATTGCTAAAATAGGCTGTCCTCCCATCTCCAGAGGAGTCAAAGTCATTGAAATCCCAAAGCTTTTTATCCTGTCAAACATGCCTTTGAAGAGCAGGACATTTACATCTCCATAACAGGCCAATTCAACATTAGTGGTAATAAAACTTGGGTGCATTAAAGGACTCCAGAATGTGGTACCCATTCACTCTGGCCTCTGGGGATGCAGAAGTAACTTTTTGAAAATACGACTACTATTGCCCAATCCCTGTGTTGGTCTGACATTTTATAATTGCAAATGGCTTAAACAATAGTGGGGATTTATTGTTTCACACAAATATACCATCCAGGAGTAAATACAAGCTTGCATGTGGTTTGATGCAAGGCCCAAACACTGTGGCCAGGATCCATCTTTTGGTTCTTTTCCATTTGGATGGCTCAGCTTGAAGACAAACATTTGTCTCATGGTTGCAGGACAGATGACTTTCATCCACTGTTGATGCTATATCCTCCAGATGTCCATCCAGCAGAAAAGAAAATGTGGCTTAGGTCAACCTTTGAACACACATCACAGACTTCGCTTTGATCAGGACAACTTTAGTCATATGCTCATCCTTGAACAAACCAGTGTGGGCAGGGATTGGAAGTATGCTGATTTATTTATGTCTGAGCCATTGGTTCCACCTTGAATCACATTGGCTGCCTGGGAGTTGGGTGAATAACCAAAGGAAAATCATTACCAGTTGAGAAGGAGGAGGAGGTGGATATTGGTTGGCAGTCAAAACAACAGACAAATAAACTATATGAGTCTGCTCAGGCTGCCATGACAAAATACCACAGACTGGGGGCTTAAACAACAGACATTTATTTTCTTATAGTTCTGGAGCTACAAGTCCATGATCAAGGTGCTGGTTAGTTGGGTTCCTGGTAAGGGCTCTCTTCTTGGTTTGCCAATGGCCACCTTCTTACTGAGTCCTCACATGGCCTTTTCTCTGTGACTCCAGTGGAAAGAGAGAGAGAGAGAGTGAGAGAGAGAGAGCTCAAACATACACTCTGGTGTTCATTCTTATAAGGACCCCAGCCCCACTGGATTAGGGACCTACCCTTGTGACCTCATTTACCTTAATTACATCCTTAAAGGCCCTATCTCCAAATACAGTCACACTGAGGATTAGGATTTCAACAATTCTATGTGTACACAATTTAGTCCATAATATAAACAAAAATGATAATCCCCAGCTGTGCATCTCTCATTAATCCTGGTTTAGGTGTGATTTTATCCACCAGGAGTCCAGTTGTTTTTATGATGTCTGAGAATAAATGTGTCTGGGTAGCTTGTAATGTACACTGTGAAAATCACCTAGTTTTGTACCCAATCACGTTGTTTCTCTTTACCAACTCTGAATTTAGGGACCAAGAAGCTTCCTGGAGATTGACATCATATAGTTATAATTCTAGAACTATGAAAAAAATTGATAATTGTCAGGCAAGAGTTCTTTATGGGACTCATCTTTTGGTAGTGACTTTAGTGAAAAGTTAAGAGATCCACAAGAAACCCAGAAGTCTGAGACTGCAGAATCAGATCCCTTGACGTTTTGAATAAGGACGATGTGCCCCAGCTTAATCACTCAGGTATTCCGTCACACCTGGCGCCAAATGATCTTTGCGCACGAAAATATTCAAATTTTCTCTCCAATAATAAAGATTTGCATAATTGGTAAACTCTAGTACATTAAGATAATTCCCCAAGGGGCGCTTTGAAACTACGGCAAAAATATGAGGCATCATCTTTGGAATAAAGGTGTGGCCTTCTGAGGAGGTGGCTTGGAAGGTCACATTTATTTGTCAATATGAGTTACAGTAACTTTTTATAAACTTCTTGCATCACTTTATTGTAAACATTTATATATTACATATTTATATACACACCTACATATGCTTTAGAGACTACATATGTACTTTCTTAGGCATACATATTGGAGTCTTTTTATAAGATAAAAGCCCTATATTTTTATAGATGAGACTGCTTTCCAATAAGATTCACTTGGAACTTCACTGCTGCAGAAAAAGATAACCCTTAAAACAGGAAAGATGAGTTCTCCTGCTGCGGTTTGGCAGGGGGGACTGTATTTATTTTAGTCTCTCAGGAACCCAGAACCTCATGATGCTGACTTCTGAATACCAGGCTTCATAGTTCGCTGTGGCAGGATGAAGAGGAAGTGAAAACCCCAGCACTGACTATTACAGCCTAGAAGTGCTGGGTCATGTCTGCTTACTTTTTCATTGGCAAAAGCAAGCACCATGGATCGGTGGGCTGGGGAGTCCAAATATCTGCTGGGCAAGGAAGGAGAGGCAAGCAGCGCAATATCTAACATAATCATGGATCTGTACTATACCAAATTTGGTTCTTAATCGAAGAATGCAAAGGTGAAAAAGTTGCAGTTCATCCAAGATTTATTCATTTATTCATTCATGTCTTTAGTACCTACAAAGAACCAGGCACTGTACTCAATGCTAGAAGGACAGTGGGGAGGCCAGGCGTGGTGGCTCACACCTGTAATCCCAGCACTTTGGGAGGCCGAGGTGGGCGGATCACAAGGTCAAGAGATCAAGACGATCTTGGCCAACATGGTAAAACCCTGTCTCTACTAAAAATACAAAAATTAGCCAGGTGTGGTGGTGGGCGCCTGTAGTCCCAGCTACTCAGGAGGCTGAGGCAGGAGAATTGCTTGAACCCGGGAGGCACAGGTTGCAGTGAGCCGAGATCACACCACTACACTCCAGCCTGGCGACAGAGCGAGACTCCGTCTCAAAAAAAAAAAAAAAAGTACAGTGGGGAGACAAGACAGAAACATGTGTTGCTTATAAAGAACTTACAGTTTAGGAGGAGGTTACAAGTGAGTAGATAGTTAAAAAGTCAGAGTGAGATGAACTGTGACAGAGAAAGAACAGGGTACCTTGGAAATACAGAGAACAGTAGACAGCACTAATGAATGTTCCTGCTGTTGTCTATCTCTGAGCTTTATAATTCAGTCTGCACTATTTTGTGGGCATTTTATGTCCTATTTTTAAAACCTTTCAGTTAGAAATTGAGACAGCTATTGAATACCTACCATGTGGGAACTGCCCTGCTTGATGCTGTTGTAACTTATGAAGCTTATGGAAGAGGGCATCGAGTTGAGTAAGACATGTGTTTTTTTTCCCCACACAGAGTGCTTAAAATCTAATAGGAGAAATAAGATTACTTAAATAATGAATGCAGTGCAGAATGTGGTATTTATCATAAGAGACAGCCCAAATGTCAATTATTTCTGATTTGGGAATAAATAAATGCTTCATGATAGAGTAACTTTTAATGTGAATTTTGTTGAATAAATGGGTTTAATGATCAAAGATGAAGCATGAGGGTTACATGTCTGGTGGGGGGAAAAAACATCAAATGCAAAGACACCAAATCTGAAAGCTGCATATAGACAGAGAATGTGATTATCTTACTCTACTCTCATTACAACCCCGGCATTTATCACACTCTCCTGCATCCATCAGGTGGTCAATGAATAGTTTTTGAATGAACTAATAGGAAATTTCAAGGCATCTTTATCTAACTAGGCAAACTAATAGTTTAACTGGAATCTTAAGGTGAAATTAAGGTGATAAAGCTGGAGCCAGGTCATGGGGCCGGGTAAAGATTTTGAATGTCATTGAAGAGTCTGGACCTTATTATTCCTTTACTCCTATGTTTATATAACACTAGTATGTTCACCAAAGCTCACATGGCCTTAAGACAGTCCAATCAAGTCATCAGGACAGTAACTATCACCCCATCCAATAGAGAGGAACTCAGAGACAGACTAAGTAATTATGGAGGTTATGTCAGGAAGTGGCAAATCCAAGACTTAACACTCCAGGTAGTGCAAACTCAGTTTCTGTTTCTTTGTACTGCATTACCTCTCTGTTCAGAGTCAGAAATGCACTTCTGGTTTTGGGAGCAACAGAAATGACACTATCAGAGCTGTTTCTTGAGAGGTGTAAGATAAACTGGGAGAGAAAGGGGCTGGCAGCCAGGTCACTAGAGATGAGAACATTAAAATAATGTGGGAGAAAACTAAACTGTTGTGGTGACCATGAGCATAAGCAGGCTAGGATTTCTTTTTAGCAGGGAGAAAAGGTTTTAGTATAAATTCTACCCTTGCTGGTCTGTGACCTGGTCAGGGTTTCACAATCTCAGTACTGTTGACATTTGGGGCCTTGAATTTATTGTTGTGGGGACTGTCCTATGTGTTGTCCCTGACTTCTGCCTGTTAGATGATCCTACCACACACTCTCCACTCACCCCATAGCTGTGACAGCCCCAAAATATCCCCACTGCCAAATTTCCCCTGCAAGGCAAAATCATCCCCGTTTGAGAACCACTGACCTAGGCAATCAACTTTGATTAGTTTCCAGAAAATCAGTGGACCCTAAAGAGCACATTGGGCATTTAGTAGGAAAACACCAAGGAAAGAAATGCAGTCTCATCTGATGGCGTGAGTTTCTTCCACTGACAGTGTGCATCACGGCCCATAGTTAATTTGTTTGACCGGCATTGCATTTTAAATAATGGGTTTTCATTTTGTCCTATTTATGGTCATTTTATCCAATTATTTTTATTCCGCACCCAGCTTTATAAGTGTGTATCATCCTATTATGTTCTATTCCATTATGGGAACTTCCTAACAGAAAAGCACACAATAATACAATTAAATAAACATTTTGACTATTGTGTTGACCCCACACACTTCCTGACCTTGGATGGATTCGAGTGTGGTGATGGGATGGGAAGGGAGACAATGGGTCACTAAGAAGAAAGACAAAGGTGCTGAAAGGTGATGTGAAGCAGGTCACCACGGTTCCCAGATTGGTGGGAAGAATTCAGGTGCACTTAAAATGGAAAATATCCTGTAATGAGAATAGAGCTAAAAAACTTACCATTTTCTTCCTTCCTCCAAAATTCCATATACAACTGCAAAAAGTTTCCTGTGTGGTGCTTTGCATGAGCTACAACAAATGTTGGTCTAGAAGGACTAAAAAAAGAATTTGCATGTTTTATATATATGAATATAAATAATGTAAGTATAAATATGAATATAACTATAAATATGTAGCAGAAATTGCAAAGGCGTTTCCAAACGTGTTTAATGTGGTAACAAAGCTTATGTAAGAAAGAGTGGAGAGCACAGCCTTCCTTCACGCTGGACTCACTCGGTGACTGTGCACAACGGACAGGTCTGGGCGACTCAGCCAAGGCCTGAGTCATTGTTTAGGTTTTCCTTGGAAACAAAAGCTCCTGGGAATTTGACACAAAGTGTTTGCCAGACTCTGTGGACTTGTTAGTCTCTTAGAGTGCCGCTAACATCACTTCTAAGATGATTCCCTGAGAATCAGCCAGTTTCCTTCCCAAAGACTTTCCTTGAGTGCTAACCAGCATGGCTTTGCAGAGAGAAGGGAATTTGGGGCATGTCTCAGGCAGTCATTCATCCAACATTAAGACAGTGTTAACAGGGAAATTGTGTATGTGTGCAGCCAGACATCACCTGCCTTCCCTGCAGGGAGCTTGTGACAGTTGAGAAAATGTTTATAAAGCATTTTGAGCTCTCACTGGGGTGGTACTGTAGAAAGGCAAATCTTTGATATGACTCTTGCATCTGTCAACTCTCATTATTAAGCAGAGGTTGCCCCTGCCTTTCTCAAAGTTCCAATCATGGAAACTAATAAATAGGAGTTGCAGTTTCCATTTTTCACCTACCCAGTGAAGATTGTGACCACCTTTTTTGAAGAAAAAACTTTCTGGAATCTACAAAAGATTTTTAAAACTCAATGTTTCGTGTAGTTTAATTAGGAGTGAGTAAAATCTAGACCCATTAAATTGCCTTTAAATAGTCCACATGTACAAAATGAAAGAGAGAAATAGTTGGCAATTTTCTTCTCCAAACCAAATGTTTGAAATATATGATCAAGACATCTTGCTATGTTCCAGGCAAATCTAGTTTGATTAATTCCCACTTGAGGTTTCTGAACTTTATGAAATGTAAGGCTTTTTTTTTTTTTTTAATGCTGCAATAGATGCTGATCAATTTTGAAATTAAAGTAATATCTGATCTCTAGTAAGTTTCCTGGCATATAACAAGCATTCAATAAATATTGTTTTTTTTCAATTGCTTTTGCAGAGCACTGGCCTTTTCTCCTAGCATGAGGATAGAGTGGCCCCAAAGCATCTGAGTATTATTTAGCAGGAGAAAATCTAGGCCGGTTGACTGAGTGCTTTTTCTTAAATTGCACATGATCTCACATTCCCAAAATATCCAGGCTCAGGAAAGCCATATAAGGCCATGTGTCAATCTTCTCAGTCATATATGCCTAATGTTTAGTCCTATAGACTTCGAGAGCTTAAACAGGCCTTAGATGCTGCTTCTCAACCTTTGTTTTCATGGATTAGGAAACAAAGTCTGTGAGGGGGGAAGTGACCCACTGAAGGTCATGCCATTCACTTCTGGAAGTGTCGAGAGAGGGCTCACATCTTCTGACATTCTAGTGCAGCTCTTTAGCCCACACTGCTGCCTGGATTCTAAGAATTGCTCAGCTTTAAATACTGTCTTCAGTCATCTTCCATTGGAGAACCACAAATCAGGAGGGTAGCAAATATATTTGCAAAATATATGATGGTTTTTATGTTGTGTGTATAATTTGCATATTGGCATTTTCATTGTATTTGCTATGTTTAATGTCGTTCTGCTTTTTCAAAATCATTGTTCTCACTTATCCAGTCCCCAAGTGTTTATTGAGTGTGTATGCAAGGCACTGGAGATGGTAGTGAATTACACAGACAAGATCACTGTAGCAAATGCTATTGGCGCACCCCACCCCGCCCATGTTCTCCCAGCTCTCACCATCCCAGCACTAGCCTGCAGAATCTTCCTGCAACCACCCATGACTCAGTTTAAGGATCTTCGCTTAGCTGGAAGCCCTGTCAGTGACGGGTGGGAGTTGGAGGGTCAATGACCCAGTTTCCTCACCTTTGGGATGTGATAACTCTAAAGGTTCATTCTACTCTATCACTCCAAGTTCCTCAGGCATTTGAATTCCAGTTGTCCACAGTGTAACCCACTGGATAATGTATCCATTACAGGCTTCCTTCCTCTTTTTGTTTCACTTTTTGACTACTCCTTTTGTGCTTTCTGGGATCACTTCTTAGTAAACTACTTTTGCTTGAATCCTTGAGTCAGGGTGTTTTCTAGGGGAGCTGGTCTAAGACAGTCGCTGGCTTCTTGAAGCCCAAATTTGAGAAAAGGATGCAGATAATAAGCAATAAATCAATAAAAAAAAAAAAGATCATGTATGGGTACCTACTGAGAAGAATTAAGTGGTGGAAAGAATAGAGAGTGAAAAGGGGTTCAGAGAAATTATGATTAAAGTAGTGAAGTTGGGATCTCTCTGATAGTGTGATATTTGACCTGAAACCTGAAAAATGAGAAGTAGTTATAAAAAAGAGCCTGGAGGGTGGGCGTGGTGGCTCACACCTGTAATCCCAACAGTTTGGGAGGCTGAGGCAGACAGATGACTTGAGGTCAGGAATTCAAGATCAGTTTGGCTAACATGGTAAAACCCCCATCTCTACTAAAAATACAAAAAGTAGCCAGGCGTGATGGCACAGGCATGTAATCCAAGCTACTAGGGAGGCTGAGGCAGGAGAATCACATAAATCCAGGGGGCTGAAGTTGTAGTGAGCTGAGAACGCACCACTGCACTTTAGCCTGGGCAACAGAGTGAAACTCTCTCAAAAAAAACAAAACAAAAAAAGCCTGAGGAGAAGATTCTGAGAAGAGACATGAAAAAATGCAGTGAGCAGGAATAGGAGAACGGACAGTGGGCTGTTTCACAGGGAATGAGGCCAGGGAGAAGGAGGACCTGGTAGGTTGGCCATGTTATGAGAGACTCTAGTAAGAATCAGAAGTTTATACTAAGTGCAACTAGAAACTTTTGGAGTGTGTTAAGCAGGAAAATGCAATAATGTGATTTATACTTGAAAATGATTACTCTGGCAGCTCATGGGAAACAGATCGGGGAAGGGAAGAATGAAGCGGTGAGCTAAGTTAGAAGGCTACTGAAGAAATCTAGGTGAGAGATGATAGATGCTTTTCAGTTTCCAGACTCAACTGTTGATAGGAACATAAGTAAACAGAATACAAACACAGAGTACATACGCATTTATATCTTTGTCTCTGTAGGTATTGATAGGTATTGAAGTAGTTCTTAGCATTTGGGGGTGAGAACTCTGAAAATCTGATGAAATCTCTGGCTCTCCTCTCCAGGAAAATGCAAATGTGCACTGACACACAATTTTAAATTTGTGATGAGATACTGGGAAGTCATGGAGTCAGTTAATAAAACCTCAAGCATACGTATTTTTTTTTTTTTTTTTTTTTTGGTCTACATCTGTTAGTTGGGGTAGGCTCTCTATAAATGGTAAGTAAGTCCCAAAGTGGATCACAGTTCAAGCACATTTTGTTTATGGATGACAATTGAAGGACAGACAGCTCAGCATCATTGGCCCTCTAGTAGAAAGACTCTGAGATGTATTCTACTCTGTCTATGCCCACCTAAGAATACTAGGAGAATTCGTTGTTCATTGAAATGACCCTGTGCTATCTTTAAGCCATTAACTTCCAAGCTTGCCCTAGGTGTTATCTTAATTCTGGCCAGGTAGAAGGGAGCACACAGAGGAAGTCTTAATAGGCAAAGACTGCAAGTGGGACCCACTGCTCTGCACCCCCTTCACTGACTAGAATTTAGCCATCTGGCCACAGCTAACCACAAGGGAAGCTGGGAAATATGGTGTAGCTGTTAGCCCAGTGGGGTGTGGAAAAAGAGAAATACAAATTTCAGAGAACAGTTAGGAGGTTCAGCCATAATACACACATTTTTCTTTATATTTGTCATATAAAGGAGTTGCTCAATGTTACATTTTTAGAGAGCAGTGGAAATACCTCACAATGTAAGTTTGACGAAGGACAAGGGATGGAGCCAAGTGAAGGTTGGTGAGGAGGATACAATACCCGTTGTGTCATGATTTCCAGAACCAGTTTAACTCAAAGAAAACCCTCTTCCTAGACTGTGGAGATGGGGCTTTCTTTTGTTAAGAGTATGTCCTTAGGTAAAAGATTAAGATCAAATTGAAGTGGAAACTTGGCCCCAAACTACACTGTTCCATGTCCCAAGGAACTGGAATTAATTTGAAGCAAACTATTACTCACCCCGATTATGTGCCAGTAGGAAAGAGAGCTGATGACCCTGTCAACAAGGCGACTTTTGCATTCATTTTTTCTCACTCTAATGGGCAGTCATTCTAGATCTTTGATGTGACAGTTTATTGGCTACTCAGGCAAGCCCTTGGCCTGTCTACTCTGGACTCAACTCTGGTTCATCCTCTCCCTGAAGCAAAGCAGCCTGGAGACTCCTCTTTTGAATGTCCTTTAGAGAGTGGGTGTGGTCCTAAGAAGTTGGAGGTGAAGTCCATTTTTATTAGTAAATCATATTTTACTATTTGATTCCCTGACAATGGTAAAATTTGTCTTGGAGGTGGAGGGTGGAGTCTTACCTTAAAACATAAAGAAATTACATTTGAGAACATGGCAAATTTTAATTTCTTCAGCATTAAAAAGGAGAAAAACTGATTTTCTCTTAACATACCAAAATGATTTTTCTGAAACTTAAAAATATCCAGAAGCTGTTTGCTCTTGAAATCGGAACCTTTCTAAGCCTCGTGTTTAGTGTTTGCGCAATTCAGTACCTACAAGGAAGGTCAAATTTCTTCCACATTGCCTGTTCCGAGCTCCTTCCTCTGATTCTGTCATTTACATCATAAATTTTCCTTTTCCACCCCCTACATTTTAGCTCTTTCTTTTAAGAAACATTTAAAAAGCAGTATTTTTTGCCATTTATTTAATTTGAATTCCATCTTAGACTTGTTAATGTGTTTACATGCTATTTTTTCCTACATTTCTTCTCTCTGGTCAGAGAAAAGGTTGAGCTTTCTTCAACATGAGATGGATTTAATTGGTTAATTTCATAATTTTGAGTCTTTCTGGGTCTGCATTCCAAAAGGAGGGGATTCTTTAAGCTCGCTACAGCTACATTTACTTTTGAAGGAGCCCTTTATTTTGCAGTGAATAAAGTGTCTCTTATTAAAGAGAAAATAAAAGAAGGTTTGGCAGGACTCTATTCCCAATGGATAAAACATCACAGGAAATTGAGAAATTGTTTCTTTTTGGCCTTGTGGGAAAATTTTGCTTGTGAAATTTAGTATTAAAGTTTTAAGACGACTGCTTACATCCATCAAAAAAGAACTGTTGAATGAATAACAGTTTCTAGGGGTGAGATGCCAATCTGACTTTTCTATACTTGGTCTGTTAAATGTTCCAGGTAGTGTGAGGTATGATCAAGAAGACTGTATTCTCTCCTACACAATGACTGAGTTAATTTTAAATAGAACTTAGAAATAGTTCATCAATTTAAGAATAATTTTGTCAACAGTTGGCCTCAGTTGGGTGCTTCTTCATTTGTGCCTATAAGACAGGGCATTGCATATGTCCAAATGAGAAGTGAATCCTACGTAGAGAATCCAGTTTCCATTCTCAGCTTGATCTATGGGCTCTTGGATTTTGATATGAAGCCTGTCTCTTGAGCTTCAGACCATCCTGCCAGCTGAGGGTGTTGCCTTCCATTTTCTCCACATAGGCACCTTATTTGAAATTTGTGGTTCAAACCCATGTTCTCAGTTTGACCCCTAAATCTGTTTTCCTTCTAAGCTCCTTAGGGACTCTATGAGCAGCATAACCATATACCTAGTTGTCCAAATCTGAAACCTTCATTGTTTTCTCTCCACACTCCCCACAATTAGCAATCGGTTACCAAGTTCTGCTCCAGACCCTAAATAGGCCTGCAGTCATCTCCTTTCCTTCACCCTCCCATTTCCCCAATACCCAGCTCAGGCCACAATTCTCCCATGCTTTGATTTCTCTAAAAACCTCCTTAACCAATCTCTTGCCTTTAGTTTTTTCCTCCCATAATCCTGATTTAACCCTGCAGCCAACATGATTTTTCTAAAATTAATCTTGACAATGTTACTTCCTGGCCCGAGGTTTATTATTATTATTTTTTTGATCCTAACTGTGCAATTTTCACTACAATATCCAAACTCTTGACTTGGGCCTCACTTGTATTTCTCAGTCCCCTCACCCTTTCCAGCTGCATTGGCCTTTTGACACATTCAGCGCTTCTCACCTTAGCCAGAACTGGATTCTGAGTGCAGTCAGCATTCCCTCCTCTGCTCTTTCTCATTCTTGGCTAATCCTAATCTATTTTCTAGAAATCCTCTGAGCCCTCTCTCTCGAGCCCCCTCCCAACCCTCCATTGGAATAGAGGCTTCTTTTCTGAGCTCCCACACCCTGGACTGACTTCTTGAATGCATCATCCTTCACTGAGATCTTCCTGAGGGCCGCTTTGTAGTTCATTGCTCTTTGAAGGCTCTGTTCTGCCTGATAAATAAATAAATTAGAATGAATAACTACTTATAGTGTTTTTCTGTATTTAAAATAGACTCTTAATTATACCATTATAAATTTTGGTTAATTTTAATGATTCTGGAGCATGGGAAATGCAACTAAAAAAGAATGAAAAAAAACTCCACTATGATTTGTCTTCAGAAGATATGAATCCTGGCTCAGTCACCACAAGTTGAGACATTTGCTAAGTGTATCAGCCTCTCTGAGTCTCAGTTCCTAGTCAATAAGCATAGGATAATTTCTCATGTAAACAAAGCTTGGCTGAGGACCAAGGAAGAGGTGCTCAGGGTGGGTGGAGGCAGTCAGTGAATTGCAATGACTTCATAAGTAAGAGGAATTCTTATTCTCTGCATATCTGCAGTTCTCATTGTACCTGTGCAAAACCCCAGCTTGGGAGAGGTGGGTGTGAATGGTTTCATGGGGCACATATGGCAGGGGAGTATTTGCCAGGTCTCTGCCCAGTTAGGTGGAGCCACAACAAGGGTGGGAAATTCAGCAATTCCTGTAAGGGGAAATTGTTCATCTTTAGTTTTTCCATTGGATAGAACTCAAAAATATACTTCTACCCTCTCAAATACTGTTGGTGAAAGTGAGACCTGGCATAGTGTAGCAATCTGATAACCTGTACTGAGAACCTTCACAATATTAATTTTTTTTGAATGAGTAATTTAATTTCTAGGATTTATCTTAAGGGAACTATTTTTAGCAAGAGAAGGGGAGCACTTAAGATGTGTAAAGATGTTCACTGTGGTTGTTTATTATAGTTAGTGATTAAAAATAATCTGAAGTGTACAATCAGTGAGGGATTGGGATGACATTGACCTTCAGTGGGTTCTCTCTAAAATGGGAATGTAACATTGAAAAGCTACTCAATTGAAAAAATAGGCTTAAAAAATTCAAACTATGGTTTAATTAAAAGTGTGTGCCAGATTTAATAAAGTATTCTAATTATTTTTTTTTAAAGTGTGTAAATCAAACAAATATAGGAAAACAAAAGATGACCAGTGGGAAAATACACTTTGTTTTAAATGGAATTAGTTGTAACAAAGAAATCCATAGGCAGGACTCTGCCTCCTTAGACCAACAGCTCCAGTGAATGAAGTTCACTGTCTTCTGTGCAAAGGAATCTTTATTTGGCTGTGGCTCAAAGCCAGGCCTTCATCTTGTCTTCTAAAACCTGGAAAGAAGCATTCAGAGGAACATCAATCAGAAGTAAAATTCAGCTTAGAGGTTGGAGGGCAACCATTTTTAAGAAGGTTAAGGAAATAAATGCAACTACAATAGTCACGTTGTAGGATACTAGGTAGGGAAAGCCTACATTTACCCATGAACAAATAGTCATCTTGACAACAACCTTGTAAGTCATCTTTGAATGTGCAAGGAGCTTTTCTGTACATCGTTCACTTAAATTGATTCCTCTTCCATTTAACTAGCTATTTATCCAAAATGCCTGTAAAAATTATGACAGAGGCGGGAAACACAGTTACTGATTTGGGTCCATTCCTTTTATCTTCCTCACATTCAGGGATTTTCACGCAGCGTGGAATTCACTTTGAACCTAGTGGAAATTACCTAGAAAGGAATAGTTGAGCTCAGGAAGCAAGCAGACATTTAACTGTGGCTTTATTCATGGGAGGCTCTCCAAACGTTTAGCAGGTCTTTTCCTACACTGGATTTTATTGGATCTTGTGTTCTAAGAGGCACAGAACGGCTGTACATAGCCCAGCATCACACAGCAAGTCAGGAGCGGGAATCCATGTAGAATTAGATTTTTTTTCCTTCCTCTTGAATCTCTATCTAGCCCAAGTGTCTGCTCTCCCACGGGATTTTGTGTTCCTTTTTTACTGCCTGTCTCAGCTTCAAAAAGATCTGTTTTCTCTTATTATTTTCCCACATTGCTGCAGTTCAGAGCTGTAGCGCATTTGTCAAATGCATTGTGTGTGTCTTCACCCCTGCAGCTTCCCTGTCAGATGATTCAATACAAGGCAGCGATCTCTCCACTAAGGGGGAAGAAAGAAAGTGAGAAAGAAAAGAGCTCAGAGCCCTTAACCCTGGTTGTGGCTATTTTTCTCATAGATAGGCTGCTGTCTCTTATCTGATTGGAACCTCCATGTTCTCCGAATGGGAAATAAATCTTTACACAAAAATCCAAGGGTTAGTTTCCAGGCGTTTGATAGGAAGCTTTCATCCCAAATGAGTTTTTTTTTTGTTGTTGTTTTTTTGTGGGGGGAGTTTGTTGCATTATTTGACCAAGGACGGTACTGACCACCTCCGGTTTCTACTTCTCTTTCGAAGTTTATTTTATGTTTTGTTGTGGTTTTCAGATTTCTCATGGTTTGGATTTGGGAAAGTAAAATCAAGACAAGGTGTTGGTAAGTAGTTAACTCACTCCTTCTTTGGATAAGTAATGAGTCTATGTTTTTATTCGGATGAAACTGCTTAGACCCTCTTTACATTCCATGGTCTTCGATTCATTTTCTGTATTCCTGGTTTTTGATTTATTGAAGAAGTAGGTCTAGAATTTTTCCAGAAAAGGCATCACTGTTGTTAACTGAGTTCAGTACATGGTTTGCATTTTTAGATTTGACTCGTTTTTATCCTGTGGGGGAAGTGTTAACTGTCGCTCCAGTTCTAGTTTGTGATGCATTTTTAAGAAGGTTAAGGAAAGAAATGCAACTACATTTCAACTACACATGCAGGGAATAGTTGACTCGATAGTGAAGCTGTACAAGTTTAGGTCTTAACTTTCTTTCATTGGCCAAGATGTAATAGAGTTCTGAATTGGTAAATCAGTTTCCATTTATGACCATTCCTCTTTCAAAACAGATCCTAACGTCCAGACGCTGTGATTTGTGCTTGATTGCATTCTATTCCTTGCATTCAGACTATGTGCTGACAATTGAAAAGCAGAGTTTGTGGCTTACCAAGTGAATGCAGATGATGTAGCTCATCATTAGAATTGAAATCAGGTGTGATCTCTTGGGACCTGTAATTTGTTCAGAATTTTCTATGGGTACAGAGACAATGAACAGGAATTGCTTCAAAGGCATGAAAAGACAGGCGTTCTTACATCTTTCACGTGAGTTTCCAAGATCTGACCATCTTGGTCACCTGTTCGTTAGTATTTCTTTTGGTAGCAAGGTTGGCCATAGGCAAAATGGCAAAGTAGGTGAAATGTACCAGTGTCAGGAAGCTGCTCAATTCCAAACCATCTACCCTGTGCTTGTTCATCCTGGCTATATAAGGAGCTGTTTTCTGTCACTTTTGAACCTGACATCAGACCTTGTCCTATTGGGCAGCCTATATTTATGTCTGTCAGTGATCCAAAAATGACCAGTGGGCTGAGACAGCCTGGCCAGACAGGGCCTGGAGGGGGAAAATGCCACCTTGACTCTCGATAGCTCCATGAATTCCAAGGTTAAAGCTCTTAACCAGCAAAAGGGAAGTGGAGACCTGGCAAAGTTAGAACATCAAGCTCAAGTAGTCAGCGCTTCTAGGCAGCTTTCCGGGGCAAATTTCAGACACAGATGATCATAGTCATTTTGCTAAGATATCAGAGGGATTATCCTGCCTGGGCAGTCTTAAAGGTGTTTTGTTTTAGGGCTTTGATGTATATGTGTGCGTAGTTGTATCCCTTGTGTTTTGGGGGAAGGTGGTAATAAACTCTCCCATAACAGTGCTGTAAGAGAGCGTCTTGCTTCTGCTAAATTGCAAGTCATTGCAACCACTTAAATATTTTTCAAGCCAATTTGCACTGAAGAAGGGTGCTTGTTCCCAGAAAGCTGCAAAAATGTGGTTTCAGTCTTTTAGGCTGCAGCAGAGAGTTCTTCAGAGTTATTCTTTCAGCTGCAGTCCAGCAGAGGTTCTACTGTTATACAACACAGGTTTCATATTTTTCAGGCTTAGTGAGACCAACATTTAGGAGATGATTGCCATTGAGAAGGTAGTTTGTTACTCATGGTTCCCAAAAGAAAGGGGCACATCACGCAATGCTGGGCCACGTGGGGAAGTGCTGGGATCCATTAAGAGGCAGAGGAGAAAAGGGAGAAGTTGGGCAGGAACTTTTAGTGTGTTTCCAGCGTAATAAACAGGGGAGGGAGGGTAAACAGGTTTAGGATTGGCTGGTCTGAGTAATTTCAACAGGCTCTAGGGTACAGGAGCTGTCTAGAGTTGTCAAGTACCTGGCCCTGGAGTGGGTAGGGCAGGTGGATAGTGGCCTGGAGTGTGAGAGTCACATTAGGAAGTCACATTAGGTTTAGAGTGTTGTCTCTGGATTGGTTGGTTTGCATTTGAAATGCTCCCAGGCAGGGTATTTACCATCTGTAGGAACTGACTTACCCTGGGTGGGAGCAGCTCTCCCTCCAGAATCAGCAGGGACCCAGATGTCAAAGCATCAGAATCCAGAATATAAAAAGTCTTGCTTAGTACTTCAAGAGTACTAATCCTTCCCCTCACCTTGAAGGCACTATTGGTATTGAGAGAAGAAAACTCCGCCAGACGACCTTCGTGATTCTTATCACAGGAAATTAAGTCTACATTAGGCTTAGAAATGTCTGTAGAGTGATAGTACAGGATATGTGACCTAGCAGATATATTAAAATAAAAATGGGCTAAAAATGTTTCCAGGCTTAACTCATGCTTGCCAGCTGAGTGATTACAACTATTTACTCTAAATCAGCCAAGTGTGCATATACCTCACCATTTAAAACTTTATATTAATATTATAATACATTTTTTCAAGTCCTCATATGAATTTTGTTTAACACATGGTGATATGGCCCTTTATTCTTCTTCTGTCTTTTTCGTGGTGCCTGTTCAAACATATGCATAGACATACAAAGACACATCCCATGATATGCACAGACAGGCTGCTGTCAAATTATGTAGACATTCATTGTCTCCACTGAGAGCTTCTTCTGCCTTCCTAACTTTGCTGTGCTTTGTATTCCATTATATCAAAATGTTCACAGAAAACTGGGCTTAAACCCTACAACCTTGCCAGCCATATAAATCTTCTAGGTTTTGGAACATCAATAATGAAGAAAACAGCACTTGAATTAATATCCCCTTTGATGAATTGTTGAGGTTTATGTGTTACTCACATTTGTCAACAATGACTTTTCTGGCAAAGTGAAAAGGCTTTTGAAAAATTACCTGTGGTGCTTTTTACTGCTTCTAAGCTTAATCCTACCCTCACTCCCCAAACAAGAGCTCATTTCCTTGCAATCTGTTACATCAGAGTTGGAGGTTTTAATTGGAGAGGTTTAGGCAAGGAAAGGGTACCCCTTAGTGAAGAAGGAGAAGCAGAGAGCAAATTGCTTGGTTGGACGCTTTAAGTGAGGGCTTCACTGTGTACTTGGCAGAAGATTCAAAGTCTGAATTTGGGCATCTCAAGTTGTCTTCTAGGTATCAGCCTCCTCAGAAATGACTGAATGCTGCTCTGATGTTCATGAACCTCAGAGCATCCTGGGCCAGAGGAGAGTCAGAGAAGAAAGCAACTGGAGTCAATGCATTTCTAATCATTTCAAGGGCTCCAGAGGGAAATATTGCTGGATTTCTGACAGCATGTAGAATGTTTTAAAATGAAACTCTTGTACAAAGGTATAAGAATGATACCATCGACCTCCAGAACTGAGGGGAAAGGGCAGGAGCGCGGGGAGTGATAACAGGCTACACATTGTGTACTGTGTATGCTGCTCAGGTGACAGATATCCCAAATTCTCTGAAACCACTAAATAACTTTTTCATGTAACCAAACATCACCTGTTCTCCAAAATACTATTGAAATTAAAAAAAAAAAAGAAATAAAAAAAAAAAAAGAAACTCCTGCATTCCCGGTGTAATGGTGGTGCCTGGAGTCTACTGAGAAACGTGCAGCCTTGACTGCCAGTCCTTCAGGGAGCTCAGGCAGGAGCATGCTTTAGTAACGTTGCGAGAGGGAACAGCCACGCCGGGAACCAAGCAAGGCAGTCAGTGGTGAGAAGGTTTTATTGACAAGATGTGGAAACCTTAGCATAACACATCTTCATTTTTAATTGTTGGCCAGAAGCTGGATGATCTAGGCCTGCATCAGGGAGCAAGTCGCAGAACAGGATGGTTAGGAATATTGGAAAGAACTTGTCTTTGTAGTTATTCTTGGCAGAACTTCTGCTGTATCCTAATGCAGGTGAGCTAGACACAAGACGAGCACAACTGATGGACTTGCCTTTGCTTTTGAGTGTTTTGTGGCTTCTAAATTGGCTGTGTGAGGACTTGTTTGCAGAATTGAGCCAGAATGCATTATTAAAGGCAGCTTAAATGCACATCCCCTTGAGAGAATGCTTCAAAAATTACCTATGATAACGGTTGGCTGTCTTCTGCATAGTTTGTTTAAGACACTGCTTAGCTGGGGAATGTCCAACTGTTATCACTACAAACTGTGATAATCTCCATAGGAGGGGAAAAAATGGATCGTGGAGGTTGGGGGATGAGGGATTATTATATTTCATAGGGGATTCAAGCCTGGATGACAAAACAACTTTTGTTTTCAGAATTGCTGTGCTTTTCACTAAAGTAGTTAAGTGTGAGGGAAAAGCTGGAGAAAGAATGAAAGGATGGAAGTGCTGAAACATGCGTTTAGTGAGGGTGGGGGGATTGGAAGAAAGCACATTTTCTTGCCTAGGAAGTAGCAGTTCAGACTCTTCCTGGCATGGCATTTGCCTTGGCTGGACATTTGATTCTGCCTTTTCACTCCCTATTCTCTTTCCTCTCTGTTCTTTCTCTGGTCTTATGCCAGTAGTCAGGTCAGTGGTCTGCTTCCGTGGAACCCTCCATGTATAATACACATCTAGAGAACTTTGTCCACCTCCCACGTAGAGAGTGCCTGTCATGAGCCGCTACCGTCTTCACTGATTTGAAGCTTTCACGTAGACCTTTATCTTTGTGAATCTAATTTTGGTTACAAACAGTATGAGTTTAGTGGCTAATGGGTGAATTGTTTAAACAAGATACAGTAGACTGTATGTGTGAGCATATACATTCTGAGACTTTGGACTAGAAAATTTGTCTTTTACAAAAAATGCTGATTATTAATTTAGTATAAAGACACCAAGTGATGACTCTACAAATAGTACTAGAGCTAAAGACAAAGCAGGTAACTTTGCCATGGGATTGATCCATTATTGTTGTAAAAGTATTTTGTAGACAAAAGGGGTGCAGATACTCACAAAATATGAAGAAAGAGGAATGTAGTCACAGGACAGTCAAGTGTATATCTAGTCTACCAGTTAAAGTTCATTTAGTAATACCTAGTAGTAATACATACTCATGAAGCACATTTAAATTTATAATACATTTTCATATTACTAATCTCATTCTAGTGTCATAAAATAAGCAAATATTATTTTATATATAAGTGGATGTAGAGGTCCAAAGAAAGTAAGCGACTTGTCCAAAGGAAACCCAGATTCTGAAACTCCCAGAACAACATCCAATGCTCTGTGAAATAGGAATCCCATATTCATGTTTAGAGTTTCAATGACAGAGCTTTCTAGAGACAATCATAGAACAGAGAGGAAAGCTACATATTATCTTACAGGAGAAGGAAGCGAAGAAATTGGAGCTGTCGTACACTGCTGGTGGGAATATAAAATGGTGCAGCCACTTTGGAAAACAGTTTGGCTATTCTTAAAATGTTAAATATAGAACTACCTTATGATCCAGTAATTCCACCCAAGAGAAATTAAAACATGTGTCCACATAAAAACTCGTATGTGAATGTTCATAGTAGCATTATTCGTAATAGCCAAAAAGCCAGAACAACCCAAATGTCCACCAACAGATAAATGAATAAATAACATGCAACATATTCACTCAATAGAGTATCATTAGGCAATACAAAGAAAGGAAGTACTAATACATACTACAATGTGGATGAATCTTAAAAACATGATGTTAAGTAAAACAAGCCAGTTACAAAAGATCACATATTATATGGTTCCATTCATATGAAATGCCAGAGAGATAAAGTGTAAATCTGTGAATGTCTACGCTTGTAAGTGGAGGGAATAGGGAGTAAGTGCTAATGGGGTGATGAAAATGTCCTACAATTAGATTATAGTGATCATTGCACAACTCTATGAATATACTAAAACCCACTGAATTGTATACTTTAAATGGATAAATTTTATGTATGTGAATTGCAGTTCAATAAAGCCATTGATTATAGAAGAACATATATATTTTTCCATCTCCAGGCCCAGCTTCCGTTATCAGCAATGATGATGACTCTGCCAGCCCACTCCATCACATCTCCAATGGGAGTAACACCCCGTCTTCTTCAGAAGGTGGCCCGGATGCTGTCATTATTGGCATGACCAAGATCCCTGTCATTGAAAATCCCCAGTACTTTGGCATCACCAACAGTCAGCTCAAGCCAGACACATGTAAGTACAGCTGTTTATACTTATTGGCCCATTTGCTGCATAGCTGTATCAACCAGAGTGTTTATCAGAGCCCCTGACAGGGATGACTGGCTGGGGGAAGGGGGCAGTGAAATGTCTGAGAATTCTTGTAGCTTTTGGCCCAGGAATAGATCCTTTAGTTTGTTGCTTATGGAATTCTCCGGGTGTGTCTCTTGCTGGGAAAGAACTGTGGGCAGATACTGACTTCTCTTGGGATCCATTTTCCAAAACCATTTGTCAACATGAAGTTGGAATCAAGGCATGCTTATCTTGAAAAAGAGAGTGACAGAAACCAGAAGTATCATTAGAATGCACATATATCAGTTATAGATGACAGGCAATGGATGTAATTTAAATTTAGCTTATTGAAAGTAATTGAAACATGCACTCTAGGTGGTTGGGAAGGCACCGTGTTGCCCACAGGTGGTATCAGTTTGGAGAGTCCTGTATTCTTTGCTCAGTCCAAGTTCGCAGCATGAGGCCTTGCTGTGTGGCCACAATAGCAAAGAGACATGGTAGCAGATGATTTGCATATTAAGTACACTGACTTTTATTTTTCAAAACCAAATTAACCCATTCATCTCTGTTAGCAACTTTGAGATTTTTCTAAGGTCCTTTTGTGCTATCTTCTGCACCACTGCTCCAATATTGAACGTGGAGCACAGCCTTAAAGCCAACAAAAAGTAAACCCATGGGGTTTACAGGCTTGTGGTACTTGGGCTCCAGGCCTTCCCTCAAATGTGAATATGGGGCCGTGAGGGCCATGACATCAGGTGGCCTAGATCCCAGGGATTCCCTGCCACTAAAGAGTGGGTATTATGCATGTTCCCATCCCATCTTAAATACTGTTCTCCTACCTTGTCTTAGAGGTAAGGTAGAGGATTATTGCAAGGTTAGGCTTTGGGGTCTGGCTTTCTGTTGACTTTCCCATGAGAACGAGATGAAGGGCCTTAGCAATCAGTATCAGATCTGTGCATATATAAGGAGATATCTGTAACTTCATCCTATTCCCTCAAATTTATCCCAAGGTATGTTTAAGGTTGGATGTGAGTTTAAGAGTTAGGAAGAACAGTATTACGAGCTTTTAATGTATGAGACTGGAATCCACCAGAGATTTTGGTTGACTCTGTAACATGACAAGATAAATAGAATAATGCGTGAAGAATATTGAGCTCCTTGAAATAAAATACATCAGTTGAAATCAAGGTATTATTAATCTTAATACTATCATTGTGGTGTGAACAAGGTGAGTAGAGGCATTGCTTAAAATGTGCCTTCTTTGATGGGGTGAGCCTCCTCCAAAGGTCTTTGGAATGCCCTGCACGCAGAACTGTCAAATAAGGTATAAGACTAAGCAGGATACTGTGATGGGAACATCTGTCATCATTTTGATTGTTCTCCCTAGGAATAGAGTACTTTGACACCTCAGTCACCACCAGTACCAGGCCTATGATGCACTTCAGTTAGCCTGAGGCTGTAGTATAATTGAGGCTGACTAAAATCAACATACCCTCAAAAAGTTGCTTTCCTTTGTCAAGGGAGGAAAGACAAAGCTGAATAATTAAGTAGACTGGATCAGTGCAACAAGTCCAGTAAGAGAAATTGAAAAAACAAGCTAGAGTGGAAACAAAATAACAAATAAGATCGTGTAGACGAAAGTGGGCTAGATGGATGGCTGGAAGTGCTTTCTTCCTTTAGAAATCGGGAAAGAAAGCCTTCAAAGGTTATTCCTTAATCTGGAGTCTGTGGAGATTTTTTGCAAAGGTTTTGGTTCCTTTTGGAGCAGTCTTGATTGTGTGGCTCAGTCATTCTATGACTCCTGTCAGTTTCTGGCCTCTACCCAAGTAGCCAACCTCCATTTGGTCATTCCTTCTGCATAAGGTCTTGCTAGGCCCTGCACCCAATGTAATGTCCCAGTTTGGTGTCCTCAGTCACTCCACACCATATACTGAAAGAGATTTTCTTTTGTCTAGGCAACAAGTCACATATACTCTTTCATGATTTTAAGAACACTTAAAATCCACATCTTCCATGAATCCTTTCTCAAATAAATGAGAATGAAGAAGCAATTTACTTCTGTCCTTCCCTTCACCCTTTTGTAAATGTCAGTTTTTATCTCATAACTTTTTTCTTTTATCTTTGGTGTATCTGTGGTCTTTTGCTAAGTAGTGAGTATGAGCACTTTCACATATGTGTCTCTGCAGTCTCGTTTAGGTTAGATTGTAAGCTCTTGGAGGGCAGGATCTTTATCTGTTGAACCATTCCTTTATAGCACAAGATGTGGTGTACCTTTGATGCTGGCCACATGTTGACCAGATGTGGCTTTATAGTATTGAAATACTAATTACTAGCAGATACGTAACAAGAAAGATGACTCATAATCATTTTCCTTGGTTTTATTCCTATCAAAATTGCCTACATAATTGTTCATTTATTGGATATGTTTTTAACAATATATTTAGCCAATTTAAACAGATTTAGATAACAATTTTAGCAGAAATAGGCTTTGGACAAAAAATCTTTTCTTTGAACATGCTAATTGTAGTCATGCAGAAATTAAAATATTTCAAAATGTATAGACCTGATATAGAGATGAATCTGTTGCTATAGGCCCATAAAATGTTGAGAACTTAGCTTTCAATTAGATAATTCTCATTGAATATATATATATGTGTATGTGTATATACATACACACACATGCATACACACATATTTATGTGTATTATGTAAATATATACACTTATGTGTACTTTATATATACACACATATACAGGTGTGTATATATATTTACACATACATATATGTATATATACATACATATACATATATGTATGTGTGTGTGTACACATATATGTATATGTGTGTGTGTGTACACATATATATATAACATATATTTTAGAGACAGAGTCTCACGCTGTCACCCAGGCTGTAGTGCAATGGCATGATCATAGCTCACTATAATTTCGAACCCCTGGGCTCAAGCAGTCCTCTTTCCATAGCTTCCTGAGTAGCTAGGACTGTAGGTACATACCACCATGTCTGGCTGATTTTTTTATTTTTATTTTTTTGTAGAGATATAGTTCTCACTTTGTTGCCCAGGCTGGTCTTGAACTCCTGGACTCAAGTCAACCTTCCCATCTTGGCCTCCCAAGGGAGGGATTGTAGGCATGAGCCCCATTTAATATTTTTTACAAGTGAGCATTTAAAGAACCTCTAAAGAAAGTCTCTTCCAAGAAGTTGCAGTGAAGAAAACATTTGAGAAGATCTCAGAGAGAGTTCAGAAGTTTTTCCATGTGCTTGAAGCGTAATATCATACGGATAGTACAACATCACTGTTCTTATGGATCCATCAGAGGCTTGAGCCAAAAACTGGCCTATCTACTTTCCTTTCCTAAATACATGCTATTCAAAGATGCTGACTTTAGAATATATGTATGATCTTATAAAGATCACTGAATTATAAGAATCTAATGTATGTGTGATCTTTATGTACGATCTTACCCATTTCACTGAATTATAAGAATCTAACTTATATAATGAAGATGATTCATTAAATATTTATTCATAACATTCTTACAATGCTAGAAACTAGAGATCTCATGAAAATGATGGCTTGTTACTCGCTCTCAAGGAGTCTCACTGGCAAGGCCGATAGTTAGGTCATCATGTAATCATAATGCAATACGATAGGCAGTACAATAAGCTCTGTTAGAGCAAAGGTCCAAAACCCCAATTACCAACAAGGATCAGGCAGGTCAATGTAAGAACACGCTGGAAGAAAAATGCTATGGGGTAGTGAAGCCCATGGTGGAGTATGGGCCTGGTATTGCCAGATACTCTAAAGTTTCCAGAGAAAACAGGCATTTATTATTTTATGTGGATTCTCCAAGACTTAACACACTGGGTGAGATAAATAAGAATATATCAGAGGGAGTCAGGTTTGGCTCACAGGCTACCACCTGTTTGTGATCCTCTGAGTTAGACCTGAAGGATCAATGAATACAAACACCTTATTTTACAAATGATGCTCAGAAGTGGCTTGTCCAGAGTGATACAACCTCAATACTTGCATAGTTTTGCTTTAAAAATAAAACAGCAAACAAACATGATCAAATCTGACTACTTAAAATGATGCATAAAATTATATAAGTGAAAGATGATGATCAGTTATGTCCCCTGAAGTATGTTCTCATTTTCTGGAGTGATATGAGGGTTTCATTTAAAAAGTCCGGAGATGGTTTGCAGGATTGTAGAGCAATCTGAACAGGGATGAATTCCTCCCGAGCACTTTCCAATAGCAAGTCTGTCTACTTTATTGCAGGGCCCAGAGGTTCCCCCAAGACCGCCTGATAATAATTTGGTATTTGGAGGCTCCTGTGTCACTGCAGGAACTAAAGGAGGCTAAATCCATGCCTGATGGAGGAGAAGAGTTCTATGGTTATCTGCAAATTCTGGCCAGACAAGATCTTGACGTCACTCCTTAGCTTCCATAACCTAGCCAAGCAAGAAGTTGCCTTTCCAAGACAAAGCAGTGTGCTCTAATGACTAACCCCTCTTTAACTATAGACCCATCTCCTCGATCAATCAGGATGGCAAGATGGAGCTGAGGAGCTCAGCAACATCAAGTCTGGAGTTGGTCTTTAATTCAACTAGTTCATTTAGACGTGTCTGAACGCCACGTCACCTGACAGCATGGGGTGGTTTTCCTGTAAAATTTACAAACTCGGCTCAAGGGCAGCTGTGTTGCTTTCCTTTCCTTGACTGCTGAGAAAGTTTTTGACAGGGTACGGTGGAAACACACCTTCTGAGCTGAAACAAACAAACAGAAACAAAACATACTAACCAGCAAAATCCCCAAATCATCAATCTTGGGTTCTCTTGAAGGGTGGGAGTGTGTTTTATCATCTTCCGTAGAACAAACACTACAGACGTCATCTCTAAAACTGTGTCTTTCCTAGAGCAGCCTTGTAAATTAGCTAGGGTCCTAGGCTTGAGGCCTAAATTGACTTAGAATTGCCTCTAAATATGTATCTGGATGTGTTTGTCCTTGTAGAGCATGCCCTCTACATGTGCCTAGGGCAAGTAACTCCCTGTGGCAGATGCATATAAAGAATTCTGACTTTTTTTTTTTTTTTCAATTTAATTCCATTTCCAATGAAATGGATTTTTAAAAATTTTCTCCAGAATGTGCCATACTTCTCCAGCTATTATAGTTAATATGTGTGCATCCTTGTGTGTACGTGTGTGTGTGCGTGTGTTTTCCTAGTGCTCACATGCTTACTAGGCAATTATGTACATAAGCACAGATTCATAGACCAGCTAGGACTGAAGACAGAAGACATTATAAAGGGAAGGAGTGTTTTAACGGTAGCTAAAGCTATCACACAAGGCTCCCATTCTTCTCCCCTCAACAGCCACCACAGCCCACTTTGTCATTCTCTTACCAGTAAGGGGAGGGGATGGAGGTGATACTTTTCACAGAACCACAGAGGTTTTAAACATATTTGCAACATGACTTTGAGTACACATAAGCAAAAATTCTGAATTACATTCAGGATCCCAGGAGCTCATTAGATCAAAGAGTGCGGGTGCCTCAGAGTTACTGGAGATTATCTTAAGACTTCAGTGCAATTGAAAGACCATGGTCCATTTTGATGGTCAAGGATAGGACTGAAAAACAGGTAGAAACAATTGCTTTAGCACTTTCTTCTGTCCTTTGCCTATTAATTTTTCGTCTTTCAAAAGTATATTTTCTTCTAATTATTTAATTGGCCAAATAATGGCTGCTTTGGGAATCGTTTGATTGCCTCAGAAGACCATGGCCTGCACTTTAAAAATAAGCTAAGTCCATTCTGCCCAGCATGAGCATTAGGACAGAGAATGCAGTTATTTTAGGATCCTTAAAAATTTCTTCTTTTATGGCACACTGGGTTGACGACTCATCTCGTGGGAGCCTTCATGGCACATTGCTGCTGTTCTGCAGGTCCCAGTACAATTCCTTCCCCTTGTTGGTGCCACGGCAACCCCCCCCCCCCCGCAGTGCTAGCTACAATGGTTTGATATCATATTCCCTTTTCAACTCCAAAGGAGAAGTAAGAAGCTATCAAATAATGCTTAAAAAA
Source organism: Alouatta palliata (assembly GCA_004027835.1). Taxonomy (NCBI): domain Eukaryota; kingdom Metazoa; phylum Chordata; class Mammalia; order Primates; family Atelidae; genus Alouatta; species Alouatta palliata. The sequence goes on from PVKV010008659.1 coordinate 38,840, forward strand.
GCATCTTGAGCTTCTAAAAGAAAGGAAATGAATACATGCTGCATAATTACATTTAAAATGTAAGCCATGTTATTATAAGCTGCACCGAGATGAAGATTTGGTAGCAAAACAGTTTCAAGTACACTCACAGTGAAGTAAAATCAAGTTTTTAGCATCTGACCATTCGGTGATATTGTATTTTGTTATCAAAAAAGAAATATCACCTGATTATAGTATACCTAGCCTTCTGGAGAAAACACTCCAATCCTAAGCTTGATGGCTGAAAAGAAAACACAAATAAAGACTATGGATTTAGGTCAGGGAGACACTCAGAGTGACATTCTGAAGACTGCATTTACTTCCTCATCATCAGCCAACCAAGACGGAGTTCTGCATCCTGCACACATCAGACATTTCAGTCCAATTTCACCAAATCATCAGTGATGTTCTGGAAGCATCTCAGCAGAGGGAAGATCCTAATATATTTGTTCTGGGTACTTCCCAAGGCCCAGTCTGACTGGAGTGTGTTTACCAACAGGATGAATCCAATCAAGTTATGCCCCCATTTTGGTTTTAGGTTGGTCCCTCTTGCATATGCCAGCAGATTGTGGACCAGGACCAACTCAGCAAACACAGTTGCAGAGTAGCCTCCTATGTTGCTAAGAAGCTCCTGCTACCCAAGTGCTTTGAACAATTGAATGCTCCCTCTGGTTACGTAAAGATGGCACCACTGGAGTTTTTCTTGGATGTGATGCTCAATCCTTTATAGCAACTACTATAACAAAGTGCAGGTTTCCTCCCTGGGAAGTGCAGCTTTTCTCTGTCTTTACTAATTCTGCCAGCCTGTGAGAGTAACCACCATAGCTGGGCTTCTATCTGGATTAATTGTCATGCCAGGTCTTTTTCCTGGGGAGCCATGATGCTGCTCTGAGGTTGATCACTGAGGTTTTAGGGGGTTTTTTGTTTTGTTTTTGTTTAGTTTTCCTTGATTTTTCTTTCTTCTCTTGAATGGCAAGAGAAGAAACATTTTCTCTAACCCATGGCCAGGAAGGAAATGGGGAGAGAGCTACTTAATTCAACCTGGTGCCACATAAAAGAATCTCTTGCCTTGGACTCAGCCCCTAACTGGGAGCAAGCACCGCTGTCTCCTGAGACTGAGAGAGCAGCCCAAGGAGGAGATGAATCCATTTTGCCCTTTGTTTGGGTTTGCTTCCTGTCAGTGAGAGAATGCTGAGGCAGTTCCTAATATGTGAAACTTTCATTTTTAAAACCAGGACAGTCCTAAACAGACCACAAGGAGTTGGTCAACCCAGTTGGTATAGGCCCAGTGATTTTTTCTAGTAAGACAGAATTGTTTTAATCACCCTAAATGCCTTCAAGTACCCCAAAATGGGTATTTCAAAATAAGAATAAATAGTATAGATTATAGTACAAAATCTGGAAAACATAAGAAACAAAGATGAAATGAAAAGTCCCATGTAATTCCACCAGTTAGAGTTAACCACTGATATCATTTTGATATATGGCTTTCTAAGTCTTGTGGATATCCTTTTACTCTCTTGTAATATAAAGTCTAACTACATGTGTCCTTGCCTTTATTTGTACTGGACTTCGTTAATATTTCTATAGTAATGACTCACTTTGGGGAGAGTGCCGCACAGTGTGTAGGAAGCACACTGGTTATATTATTCCCAGTTTAGTATTTTTTATTTCCTTGGGGATGCACAGGGGTTAAGAACGGGGGTCTGACCATAGCTGGCCACATCAGGCTCTCATATGGTAAGTATCACAGAGCACATGAGGCCTGCTTATGCACTGGAAAGACTCAGGAAATGAGAGGCTCTCTTGTTGTGACAAGACAGGCTGAGAGCTCTCATTTAGGGTCATCACTCCAGATAACTCCAAATGCAGTTTATTACTTAACTGAAGCAGATGATCACTTTTTGCCTCCAAGTTCTTCATCCTAGCTAGCTCCTTTCAAAGAGATGAGTGTGCTGGATCTTAAAGGGCCAAGCTAGTTACATCTCATACATTTCCCAATATTTAGGAATGCCTTCTCTTTCATAGAGGATCCCTTGGCTGTGCAAGGACCTCTGACGAGCTGGAGTGCCCCTTTGGTCAATCCTAGCTTTTTTTGTCAATCCTAAACTTGATGGAGTTTGCTGCCCAGTGATCCCTCGATTTTTCATCACAAAAGCCTTTCTTCCTCTTCTGATGTCTCAGGCATCTGGACCTAGACTGGGATTCTGGCAAGGAGGCCTCTATCAATAGTATGACATCCAGTAATATGGTCATTTTGGTATTTTGCACAGTAACATTAAGGTTATGAGGTTCTAAAAATGAGTTCAGAACAAATAAGTTCCTGTGATGTAAGAGATTAGATTTGTGTGATTTAAGAACCAAACGCAGGGGGGACTCCCAGAAAGAAAACAATAATACAAGTCTAGTTTCTATATATTATTCTTATTAGTTATTGTATTTGGATAGACATCGCTATTCTTTCTTATCCTGTTACTATTAATTAACACATTTTTTTTAACCATGCTATTGAACTTTCAGGTTCATTAAAGTGGAACCCAAGCTCCTCATTAGATAATAATGGCATTTGGACTGAGTGCCATATTCCTAAATTTCCAATAAAGTGGTTGATAGAGAGAGGACAGGATAAAGCCCTGTAGTGTGTAGTTATATCAAAATAGCTAGTCTCCACTTTGGGGAATGTCTTTACTAGGGATTACATGAAATGTCTGCTTGTAAAATAAGAAGATAGCACCACTAAGCAACCACCTGAATTGTTTTCCTATAGGAATGATTAATTTTCAGATCCATTTATGTTTTCATGCTCAATACTTACTCCCCTTTCTCCCAGCACCCAAAGAGTTTACTTTTGTGTCATTTGGTCTTCAGTCTACTACTGAGGAATAGAGAGACATTAACTGCTTTACCTAGGGTCAGAACTCATGTTCTTACCGTCTATTAATAGAGTACTTGAGCCAGATGGACAAACTGGTCTCACGTTTTCTCTGTCTTGGGTTTACTTCCTTAAATATCAGTATCTTTACCCACATGGTTTTCCATCCTCCCTTTTTTCCTCTGTGTATCAGGGTTGAGGAACTATGATGCTAATGATCACATTTCTTCCTAGTTCCTAATTTCATCAATGCCATTTCCTGATATCTACAGAAACAATTATCAATACATGTGGCTGCTTGAGCCTTATTTAGAAGGCTAGCCTTTCTTTCCCACGTGCTGTCAGAGAGTATACATTTAGTCTGTTTTTTCTTTTGTCTCTCTCTCTCTTAGGAGCCTTTGTTTTGAGTTGATAGTAAAATTCCTCCATTTATGTGTAAGATTTTTGGTTTTACTGAATTCTACCTAGACTTTTATGGACATTGGATTTGCAAGAGGAAAACATTTATTTTCTTAGTAAGATATTGGTGATACATAGCTAAGCTGTTGATTTTTAAACTCCTGAGCTTTGGGGAGGCAGACAGTGGCCCACTAGCAGGCAGAATAAGATCATCACTCATGTCCTGAATCACACTTTCCCTCTGGGGTTGCATATATGCTCTGCCACTTTCTACATGTTACAGCCTAAGTTTTTAAGTAAAGTGGATCTTAGCCAGCTTTGGGTCTAATGGCTGATTCATCGGCATAGTTCTTGGAATTAACACCTCAGTCCCCTCTTTTGCTCTCTTGAAAAGATTCATATCATCGAGAGCCTTTGTGCTTCCTCTTGTTCCAGCACAAGAGGAGAAGAGCCTTGGTGTGTGGGCAGAGCTATGCGAGGGGCTGTTGGGTTGGGGGATTAGTTCATATGGTCCCCACACTATCCATCTACTTTTGGAGAAGGGGGACTTTGAGTGGGTGAGTATAGATTGATGTTCCTCAAGCAAGCCCTGCTGGCTTATAGGCACTATATCTGTTATTACTGTGATCCTCTCTGTAAGCTCCCCATGTGGCCAAGGACCCTTCTCCTACCTGGGCACTTCCTGCTGCCTCATTGCACTGGTCTCAGCCATTCAGCTCGCTGCTGCTGCACCAGGTCGTGCTGCGGTAGGAAAGGGAAGGGGTTCTGTTGATTGCTATATGTTGCTTAATTTTTTTCCCTCTCCCACATTTCATGCAAGAGAGTGGACCTAACCCATGACTTGCATTCTCTTCCTATGTTTAAAAACTCCAGGGCTTGCCCACATGTATGTATGAGTGACCAATGGAGCTTGGAATTCTTTATCTATATGATCTGAAAATGAGATCTTTTGTACTGGAATTTGTGATGTAGTTGATCATTCAGAGCCAAACGCATATACAAATAAAGACAAGAGTATCGTATTTGTGGTCTCTGTTGCCTACTTCCGTCACCTACTAATAATTTTTCTTACATAGACTTGAGAATATAATTCAATATTGGGATTCCTCAAGGTGCCACAAACAGAGTCTAGAAGTTGTCCCCATTGGTGTCCCAGTTGCTCCCACATAGCCTCTCTGGGTTTTCTTGAAGCAACTCCTTCTCTCAGGTAGGCTGGAACTAGGGTGAGGGAAGAATGACACTCTCTTAAGGCACAGAATTTAAAGTGACACCAAAAAGTCTCAGTACTCAGATAAATAATATATTCAGGCAACATTTTAAAAGATAAAAAAGAATGCAAAAGATCTATGAAGAAAATATCAAAATTTTGGATAAAGCCAGCATAATCCCAGGAGGGCTGGGATGGGTGTAAAATGAGTGAGGTGAGTCCTGCAAGTTCAGGGCCAGATCCTGCCTTTCCTTAAAATTCTGATATTTTTTTAAGCACAAATGTTTGCATTCATTTTTATCAGAAATAGTGCATTAAACTTAATATAATTTATCTCAATAACTGAATTTTTAGCGTTTCCTTAAATAGTGTGCACAAAGCAAGAATCTCACTCCCCCTAGCCTTGGCCTTGGCCTCAGGGCTCCTTCTGGCCTGGATCTTGTATTAGTCTCTGGCCTTTGCAAACTCCTTATGTGTACATGAATTTCTCAGCTGATTATCTGTCAGTCTTCTGCCACTTCCTGAATTCCTGGCCTAATTGTCCTTCCACACTGCCTTATCTTCCCCTGGAGATGCAGTCCCCTGACTCCCTTCTGTTCAGCCAGCTTCAGCATCTCCAGCAGTAACTGTCCTGTGCTATCTACTGAAATACCAGAGTGTGCATGCTCATCTTCTCACTGCATTTGTAAACTTTGTATTTGTTGTATTTGACTCTCCAGAGTGAGGAAATGAATGAGGCTGCCAGAGAGAGAGAAAGAGAGAGAGGGAGAGAGAAACAGAGACAGAGAGACACAGAGAGAGATTTTTGGAAAAGGACAGGAGAGGGGATCAGGGGACTTTCTCAGTAAGTTTGAGAAATAATCTAGGGGAAAATGGATACAATTATTTTTAAAAAGTGGAATTCTTTAAAAAAAATCTGTATTGCTTTCATCACTCCACATTTGGAGATGTGTGATAAATTTGCTAAATCGAATATACAGTATTTGAGATTTAAAATACTCCATTTTCACTCAGCCAGTTACTTAACGCTATGAGCTCTTTTTGTAATATTTGCATTCTCTATTTTTACACAACTCCTATCTAATGACTTTTATGGGCCAGTCCCCATGGATTGTATTTTCGTGTTTAAAAGAAATCCTAATCAATGCTGCAGTATAGATATTACTCTGTTTTACAGATGGGAAAAGTGAGGCTGAGAAAGGTTAGGAGGAAAAAGAAAATCCAAATTCCACTCTGAATAAGAGGTTGTTATTGAAGCCCAGGTGGACCTCCTGGAAGTGAAGACTCTTTCTACCCTAGTGCTATTGCTCATCCTTTTCAAACTAATACCCAGCAAATTTCTAACTCAGCAAGAGGAATTGTAGTATTGGCATTGCCCCTTTCGTGTGGGTTATGGAGTATGCTGGGGTGTATTAACCTTCAGATCTGAAGGCTGAGGAGTGTCCACATGGTGGGTACTGAAGTTACCATTGAAGGAGGAACCTGCCAGTGGGCAGGCCCAGGCTGTCTATAGTGTGATGGTTGACACAGGCTCACTGGCCTGTGATGTTTTCTCTCCAGAAATACTAAATGATCACGAACATTTAGCCCTTGTTTTTATTTTTATTTTTTTGTCAATTAAAATTATGTAAAATCCCACGTTTTCTTTTGCCAGGCCCTCTTTGAAAAGTTTACTTTTTCAGTTATAGTTCAGAAAATCCTAGAAAAAGCAAGCTATACCATAGATCCTCAGACTTTTTCTTGAGTGGTTTCACTCCTCTGAGATTAGCATATCTGATGTCCTAAGTAAACTTGATGTCCGAAAAAAGAATTCAAAGTGTGCCAAGTGTGTTTGGGAGCAAGTTGAAGGGCACACCTTTGCTGAGTTTCCATAGGCGATGCTGGGAGGAGTGAGAACTCACAGCTCCTGGCCAGGTCACCCTGTACCAGGAGGCCAAGGGAACACAGTGGCTGGTAAAGCATTCTTACCAGTGTCCTATGGGGAACCAGCCTTGATGCTAATCTTAGGAGCATCACAGAACAGACAAACAATCCTCTGGCTCACCTTCTACAATTCATTCTTTCATTTTCCTTTCAAAGGTCCATGTTTCCAAACTGGCTACTTGAATGGATTCAAAATTTCTATAGATCCTTACCCTTTAGAGAGCCTTTTTAAAAACATGAGTTGGCATTCATACGCGGCATTCCTCCAAGCCTGCATCTACGTGTTTCATGAAGTCAGGGGATATCAAGGAGCTGATATTTTTTAGCACTTTGTGACAGGCACACACATTGACCAATATCTCATGTAAGTCTTTTTATACAGTGAATAACGTGTGTTCATCAAAAACATCATACAACACTTCTTTACTGGGCTTGGTAAGTGCAGATGAGTTAGAATGACAAGATTAGCCAAAATGAATAATTATTTTCTGACTCAATGTTTATTCTCTTAATTATCTTGATAACTTAGAAAAGACCACAGTTTGGAGTATGAATTATTCAAATGTAGTTCAAAGTCCATTGTGACAAGCAATAAAATACATTCAAAACATTGTTTACTAGAGAGTTCCAAGCCCGCGGAACCTCCATGCATTATCAGCTACGAAGCTGCAGAGCATGGCCAGCCCCTTGGGGTTGTGGAGATGCATCCAGAGCATGGTTTGGAGAAACTAATTAGAATGTGACTTCAGAGAAAAAGGGCTGAAATATTTCCAAACAGAGAATTTGATGAGTCCTTTGCTTCCCCTGGAGTGGGGGTTGTGTGTGTTTCTGCATGAATCTCGAAACATTTGCCAGTATGGAAAATTTTCCCAGCGAGAGGAAATAAAACAAATCTCTGACTAATAAGACTGTCTGGGACCTTTAACAATAAAACTCCAGGATGAGGAGGGGCAAAAAGGGTGGCAATGAAAGTTTAGATTAGGCTCAGGGTATATAGTCATATGTCGGTGAATGTGTAATCAGGAAGTCACATCTCCCCAGGAATTCAGTGGCAGTAGTCACTGACTGATACCAAAAATTGCAGCTGGAAATAAATACTTATTGACAGTTTTGTAAGTTCTGAATCATGGTCTGTTCAAAGAAAAAACAAGAGCTTTGGCATTTCTGGCTCCTAGAACATTGCCCAGGACATTGTAGCTTTATAATAAATAGGTAGTAAACAACTGAGTGAAGAAAGGAATGGATGATCTTACCTACTTTGCCTGTCATCTTACTGTAGCTTTGGGAAGAAGATACATCTCTACTTCATTGAGCTTCAGGCATCTCTAGTATTTGCCTGTGATTCTGGTAAGAGCAAAAGGTTGGCTGTCTTTCCTTTTGAATTGCATATTAGCTATCCCCATGGCCACGTCTGTTCAGTGTTGGGTTTGAAGCTTTTTCTCTTGTTCTTTCTATCCCACCTCCTAAGTAATTTATGTTTTGAGAATTCACCTGCCTGGTTTTGTAACTTGGATTTCAGGTATGCTAAAGCTTTATGCTTTGTATTATGGGAGAATAATTTCTCACAAGGCCTAATGTTGAAGTTTTAATGGAAATATACATATTTCTCTCATTGAATTTATACAGTAGTCCTACGGTGGGTATCCTTGTTACTTTAATCACACAGAAGGAAAACAGTAAGACACAGAGAAATTAAACAACTTGCCCAAGAACATACGCTACTAGGCAGGAGAGCTAGGATTGAAATACCTAGATACCCAAACCCTAGCATCTGTTTTTAATGCACACACTTAGTTAGTGCCCATCTCTCTGTCTAGCCATCAAGCCAGGCTTCTTTCACACTCCCACCGACACACACACACTGACCCACAATGGATATGAGGCAGTTTACATCGGAAATGTAGCCAATTTGACTGATGAGATGGTGTATCTGCAACTTTCTTATTTTGCCCATCATTTAAATTCTGAAATTTCTTCCCGTACTATAAAACACTGTTTGCATTCAGAGTTGACAACACCAGTGAGCATGATTCCAAATGATAAAGGCCAGAGTCTCAAGTCATTCATCTTTGATGAGAGCCATCCCTTGGCCACCTTGGAAGGTGATGGTAGCAAGTTACCAAGTGTTCTTTTATTTGTGGCTTTGCCCAGCTTAGTTTTTCTCAAATACCTGAGAAAGCTGGGGGACATCACTATTGGAGGAGACCTGTATCTATTTATCCTTAACCCCGGGTCTGGTAGCAAGCCACTTGGCTGTTGGCAGTTGTCAGCAAGCAAAAACTCTTGGACCTGTGTTTTTCACTGTGTCATCTCTGTTGTTCTAGTGTGTGTGTGTGTGTGTGTGTGTGTGTATTATAATAACCAGGAATACTTTCTAAGAATCAAATCCCTGCATCCAAACTGATATCTATCAAATCCAAGTGGCTGGAGGTGAGGCCAAATAATCTGCATTGTTAAAAAGCCCCCAGATGGTTACGATAAATGTAAGAGTTTGGGGATCAGTGTTCCAGGTCAGACCCACTGTGGAAGGTTCTCATCCGGAAGGACCAAGAAGCTGGGTAAGGTGAGGGTGGCAAGCTCCCTGAAGATAGGCTTGCACCTTGGTTGCTGGTAAGTTTTTTCCTGGCCTTCCCAGCTTTGCTGATACCTGGTTACCCTTTTGGGTTGACGTACAATTCTTTTAGGTTTTTAAGCATGGAACTGTTTCACTCATTGGGGGTAAGGGCACAGGGATTGTGGTTTTGAGGGTATAATAGCACAGGAGTTGAAAAGGCATTTAAGGGATAGTCTTTTCATTCTAATCACAAGGGCAATGTCTCCCTGAGGCCATGGTTCTTCTTTCTGTATACTCAACATGGAACTTCAACCATTCATGAGTTAAGGACTCCCTGTGCACTAACGACACACCTGATGCACGTCACCAAATAGCAAATGAGAAAAATCTACTGATTCATATTTTCACAAACACTTCATAAAGTTGCTAAAAATGCCAAAACTGAGCCTAACTCTTTGAAAAGGATCTGGTAGTAATTTCCCAAATTTTGTAAAATATATAATCTCCAAAATGGAGAAATGCCCAAACTGGGTCAGATTAGGCTCAATCCTTCTAATAATATGGTATCCAAATGATTAGAAACTGGAATTGCATCAAAAGTTTTCTCAAAAAAATCATGTTCACTAACCTAGTTGACTTTTCTCAGAGAAAATATGCTATAATAATGTCAAATTATCAGAATGTTAGTTGTATAATTTAGTACTTAGTATAAGGAATTATTGGGAGATCATTTCATTCCTCCTTGCAAATTCTTAAGTTTCTTTTGGAATTTTATTTTATGTGATTTGATCTGTACAAAATAATTTAAGAAGAGATAATGGGACGGATGGAGAAAAATGATTGAATCACTGTGTTTCAATAAGAAGTGTTCAAATTGAATTTCACTACATAATGAATTCTGCTTCAACTTACTTTGACATAAATAAGATTGGGTAAGAAAAACCAGAAGTGAATCAAATAAATTAATAAAACTATCAGAGCTGCTTCAATTTTGGTCCTCAGACAGTGACTGCTTATTTGTATAACAAAACCTGTTCTTATAAATTAAAACCCTTGCATATCATTCAGTTGAAAGCAAAAATTTAAGGAAAAGTTAGAACATTTGGAGGCCTGATTAGGACAATTCCTAATTTTACAAATATCCATATTTCTTTTGAAAGTTGAAAAACTGAAACTTGCAACCTAGAAGAGTGACCTTCAACTTTCAACTATACTTTTTAAAAAAAGAAGATGGGAGATATAGACATGCATGCAATATTGATGATTAGCTGTTCTTCATATTTTCCTAATTATACACATTTACTGAACATGAGGACATTTTTGCATTTTGTCTAGACGAAGGCTGTGTCTCCACTGGCATAATGTATCATGACGTTTGTGAGTCTTGTGCAAAATTGAATTTGCATCTCTACCGCCGCTTGTAGAGTTCATTATCTTGCAATATAACCACTGGGAAAAAATACGATTTTCAGTGCTTAATAAAACTGTTGTCTTCTCATAATGCTTATGATGCTTGAACAATTTGTTAGGCACTATTTATCACAGATGCTGAACACTAATTATACTTTGTGTAGTGCCTGTAAGAGTGATTTTAAATATTTTCTTTACTTAATATCTATCAGGGCAACCAGGGTTTTTAGCAACCATGCTATTATTTGCATTTCTCAGAATCCATGTGTCTTTTCACAATATTAAACATAAAACAAAAGGTCACTAAACTAAGAGTAGAACTTGTAAGATATGTACTGGATATAGTCAGGAGGCAAGGAAACTGATGAAAAACTCAGTCCCTTTGCTCTCTAGTTAGCCTAGGGCTATTGAAAGAAGCAGGGCATTGACCAGTCTGAAATATGTTTCCAGGTCTAATTAATACTTCATAACTTTCTAGGGTAGAGATGATCACTGAGGTCCCTCCAGGCTACTCAGTTCTGCAATCTGTGATTTAAGTAAATCAGAAGTTATTTAGCATGGCTTCACTAATCAGAAACTTGAAAGACCAGAAGCCTGTTTCTGATGATCCCTTGAAAATGAGATTCAAATGAGAAACCACTGAAAGAATCAAGTGCTAAATCATGAGGTTGAGACCCTGAAACATAGTCTCCAGCTACTAAGTGGTTTTTTTGAAGAATCGCTGTCATACATTCACAAGTTCAGTGGGTCTTTATATTAAAGACCATTTTAACTGGAACTGCATCTGGTGGTCTTTGTGTGGTAATAAATTGAGTATATGAAATGAATGTGTAGCAGAATAGAAGTTATCTTTTTTTTCTTTTAATAATCCTGAGAAGCATCATGTCAAACACATGGGAAACCCTTAGACTGAAACAACAAACAGAGTTAGTTTGGGCAACTTTGAAAGAAAAGAAGATTCTTAACGGCCATTTCCTATGAGACTTATTGAAACCCAGTATTCAAAATGGTTTTCCTACTGCCATCTTGAAGAGTTTTGTGCTTTGTTACCATCAGATTTCCACCAGCAGAAGAATTAGCTGAAAGAAGGGAACTTCAGAGAATACAGAACACCTGTAGATGGGAAATGAGATTTTTAAATCTCTAGGTCAAGACTGTCTGCTTTCATACGTATACGAAGTATGTGACCAGTAGTATATGTGACCAATGAAATCACTATGAAGAATTTGTTGTGGACTCAGATAAAGTAGTTCCACACAAAGAAATTCACACGAAGAGGAAGTTATGGTTATAACTCTTCATGAGGTTGATGTTGTCTTCCTATATTTTTTCCTGGAAGGCAACATTTTAGTTTGGACCATGATCCCACGGGAAGAAGCTTCCAAAGCTTTTGAGCTGTTAGTCACCTCACCTCCTTCATGCCCAGCATTTGATGGTTTGGAGAAATGTAGTTGCTATGCTAGACTTGGTGTTCAAGTCCAGCCTTAATTATCTCTGAAGATGAGGGCCACTGCCATTCCCTGAAGCACCTGCTCTAACCTGGTGCCTCCAACTGTTGCAGATTCCTCTTTGCCTTAGTAACACAGGCACATTCTCTGTTCTGTCATTGCACAGCAGTATCTGAGGCCTGCCACTGGAGTCTGTTCGCCTAATGCCTTTCCCTGAATATATTGTATGAGAAGACTTTTTTCTGTCTTTTTATCCCCCTATCTCCTGTTACCTTTATGTCAACACTTTCTCCTTAAGCTGGCCCCTCATCAGCTTAAAACCAGTTCTTGCATCTAGATTTTGCTTAGCTTGTGTTTTCTGGGCCACCAAATACTTTTCACTGGGTAATGTAAAAGGAGACAGAGCAAGCCAGGAAGCAGATGTCTCTTGGGTGGTGTGTGTCTTTGAGAGTTGGAATTTGAAATCTCTGTATGAAAGGAGCAGTGAATGGGTGTAATTAGTCAGGCTGATGAAAGAGTAAAACCTGGTAAGCAGTTTTTCTTGACTGGCTTAATGAAAAGCATTAGCTATCAGTTTCTGTCTAAACGCGCTGAGGGTAAAACAAGTGTGGGGTTTGAACAAAAGATGAGATTCAGCGTGGGCTTGGACTCCATTCCCAAGAATAAGTTTTGCTTGGGCGGAAAGTATGTGGTTCAACCAAAAAAAAAAAAAAAAAAAAAAAAATCAATGATTTGTGGCAGTTCTTCATGCATTTTATTTCAGATAATTTACAATATTTCAGAAATTTAAAGGGTTCTCTCAAAGGCCCAAACTGGTATTTTATAACCAAGTCTGAATGTGTTGCTCCTTTTCTTCTCATCCTCTCAAGCCAGACACTTTCTCTAGGTCAGTTTTCAGGGCCAAGGAAAAATTTTTGGGGTTAACTTAAGGTTATCTTCCATCAGCCTGCGTCCTGCCCTTGTGGCATGGATCCAACCTAAGACCTTAAGACCTGCTCACCTCCAAGTGACTAGCAAGAAATTAAATTCCCTGGAAGGGAAAATTTCCTGCTGTCAAAGAAATTTTTAAAAATATACTCTAACATCATTTATGACACCTATAAAGGCCTTGGAGCCAAATGATGTGAGTTTCTAGAAGAAAATGATTTGATAGCCAACATGTGAAATGGTAGTCTTTCTGGAGCTTGACTATAATAAACTGTAGTAAGGATTCTTCATGTAGCAAGACCAAATACACCAATGATCAGCTCAAGTCCAGAGTATGGCCCAAGATGCCATTTCCTTTTTGATCATCATCCAATAGTCACTGCCTCCAGGGACAGCAGATAGCCATCTCCAGCAGGACCAGCAATATCCATTCTCAGCTTTGCTTTATTACAGAGATTTCAACTTTCTGGCTTGGACCCCTGTGGAAAAATCTCTTAAACTGGGAAACTTCAGAAGGGCTGGATCCACATTTTTTTTTCCTTGAAGAAAACCTTATCTGTTAGTGTTAGTTGAGGTTGTAGATTATTTTCTTGATGTTATGGGGACAAAAGGGACACATGATCTTGCTTTCTGTCCTATTTGATTAAAATTCAGATAAATGTTACAAAAGATGACAAAACCCATTTTTTTTAAAGGTACACAAGGTCTGGATAAACCACAGAGTGGAACAGAAAACAAAATAAATCCAGCATCATTTTTTTTTTCCGTGTAGTTAATAATGCAAGCAAAAGCCAGCCAGGACAAAGAAAGCAGAAGAAAACTGGGGTTCTTGGGTTCAGATGTTAGAGATGAACATTGACAGAACTTCACCAGTTTTGGAAAGGGAAGGAGAAAGAAAACTTTTTTGAGACTTGCCATCTGGTACGTGTTTCCACATACATTATCTCAGCTAAACTCCACCTTCAGACAATTTCTTATAGATGAGGAAAGGCATGCTTGAAGAGTTTAAGTAACAGACTCACAGCTCAGGTAGAAAGGAGCAGAGAAAAGACTCAAACCCAGGTTCCCTGGCCTCAAAGCCACTCTGGGGACTTCCGTTTTTACCTTTTTGTGCTCAGGCACTGGGCACCAACCCTATGAAAATCCCTAAGAGGTTGGACCCAGTTCTTAGAGTACTCAACATATTATAAATTTCACCTGACCCCAGAGACCTGCTTCAACCCATAATAGCAAAAGTGTTGAGCCCATGATCAGGTAAATCATAAGTCACAAAACCTGCTTTAGTTTAAATCTCTGGGAAGCCCAGCCTTCATTTTTGGCTAATTGCTTCACTGGCGAACTTTCTGCATTATTTATTACTGATAGCAATTTTTTAAAGTGGCTTTTAAAAAACATTAAAAAAAAACTTTCTGCAATTTTGAAATACATTTGGTACTTTTAAGTGAGACTCAAAAATACTTTTGTATTTTATTTTTTATTTATTCATTTATTTTTGACACAGAGTCTCACTGTATTGCCCAGGCTGGAATGCAGTGGTGCAATCTCAGCACTCTACAACCTCCACGTCCTGGGCTCAAGTGATTCTCATGCCTCAGCCTCCTGAGTAGATGTGGTTACAGGTGTGCACCACCACACACAGCTAATATTTGTATTTTTAGTAGAGATGAGGTTTCGCCACATTGGTCAGGCTGGTCTTAAACTCCTGGCCTCGAGTGATCCACCAACCTCAGCCTTCCAAAGTTCCGGGATTACCGGCATGAGCCACTGTGCCTGGCCAATATTTTGTATTTTAAATGTGGACATGACGTATCATTGGTGGCATATTCTAAAAGTATGACTTATTCAGTTGTCACCGGGATTTAGTTTTAGGAAAAAATTGTCATTACAACACCATCATTCTTACCAGTATAGAGATAGTTGCTTCAGACTTGGGTTTTAATCCTAGCCTCACAGTTTCTATGTAGCCCTGGGCAAGTCACATAACCTCAATCAGCCTCAGCTTCCATTCTGAAAAATGATGGTAGCAACGCTACGAAGATACAAATGGCTGCTGTGTGGGAGCCTTATTAAGAGACAGCTGCTGCACTTAGCACTTTGCTTACGTGAGTAAAATGAGGGTAAGAATGCTCAACTTCTCTGGTTCTTTTGTATCTTCGGGGGTTTCCAATACACATACATCTAGCATGATGTCTGGGATGTTATAGTCAGTAGCAGTCAGTCCTGTTCTCCTTCCCTTTGCTTCCCCCTCCCTTATCTTAGGTCACACTAGGTCACTAATAACTCAGGACCTCTTGTTAAGGTCTTCAGTGAAACATGGCGATGATGGGTGGCAGCAGGTTCATGGGTGTGACTGATCAGTGCTAATGGTTGTGACCCTTATCCTCATGTGACAGGCTCACAGCCAGACTGAAGCTAATTGATTGTATTACATTTAGAGATTTTACCTGCATGGGGTACTCAGAATCCTGTCATGAAGGGGCCATTTGATGAACTGCTTGGGTAAGGATCAATTTCCTAGCCTTAGCTTTAGGTTGCCTGTCCCAGACAGGGAAAATGTAGATCGGACTTTCTTGATTTTTTCTCATCCTTTAGGATCAGTTGTAGCTGACCATTTGAATAAAATCTCCTAGTTACAGAAGTAGTAATTTGAAAGAAACGTAACCAAGGGATCTAGGGGAGATTGCAAGAAACAAATGAAATTTCCATTTTCCCACTTCCCTAATATCTTCAAAGGATCCCATTGGCAATCACCTTGGGATGAATGCCATGATTAAAAAACGCTTATCTCTGGTAATTGAAAAGACTTAGGACACACGGCTCCCCTCAATCATATAACAACAAAGAAATACACCTGAATCTGGGAGATTGTCTTCTTGTGAATTATATTATAAGGAAATGCTTCTCAATCATCTTCACTGAAGTCCTGACTGGCAGACAGAAGTCTGAGAGTATAACTCTAATGCGCTTTCTTCAATTGTAATACATCTTTGAAATCTCAGATTTTATTTTAAACATATGCTTTGGCGATCTAATTCTGTGTGACAAACCACCCCACAATTAGTGGCTTAAAATAAGAACGATTTACTTTTTCCCATAGTTCCGTGTGTCGACCTGGCTGTTTACTTCATCATATGGTGTCAGTTTGATAGGAGACTCCAAAATGGTCTCTTGCCTGTGGCCGGTAGTTGGTGATTGCTGGCTGGGAATTCGGCTGGAATTGTCAGCCAAGGGCCCCATTTCACATGGATGCTTGTGCCTCTTCGCGTCATGGAGATCTCAAGATGGTCAAGCTTTCTCTTTAAAAAAGCGCAATACTGAAAGCTGCCAGACCTTCTGAAGGCTTAGGTTCTAGAATGAGCTCGGTCTCACCTTCCCTGCGTTCTTTTGGTTAAAACAGCCTAGATTCAAGAGAAGAGATTATATGAGAGCATGAAAACAGGGAGACACAGTGCACTGGAGGCCATCAAAGCCATAGTTCACTACAACATGGGAATTCTGCACACTATTTCAGAATACATCTGTTGTATGTGTTATGAAAATATATTCTCCCAAATAGTCAAGTAAAACGAACTCTTGAAGCTATGGCAATATACATTCCACGGTTTTGCTTACCTTGGCACACTACTGTGGACATGCCACTTGAGAAGTGAGTGCTGGGATTTTCTTCTTTTATCAGCTGAAAGGTTAGGTCTTGGGTCCCAGTAGGGCGGATCTGGGACGAGGGTAGAATACAGATGGTTAGTCCACGTATTAATCTCACTTAGTGTGCATGTTTGACTGAATCCCAAAGCTAAATACAAGTGATTTTTATTGATGTTCATGTCTATGTTTTCATCCTTTACCCATAGAATTGAGTTATAATTTAGAACCTACAGAAGTATGGGAAAGACCCTGTTTTACTAAGATGTCCAGGGATGTAACTTAATTTGCTTGGCTCAGCTAATATATTCTGCTTAATAAAATCTTTACCAGCAGTGTCACACTAAAAATTTTTTTTAAAGAGGTGAACTTAGGCCAGTATGATAGCAAGATGGATACAGGGTAGGAAAGCTGTAGGGTATGGTTTTAGTAACCCAGTCTGATTTATTTCCCTGAAGGTGGAGGAGTTTTTCACTACAATCAGTAACAAGGTTACTTTGAAATAGCACAGCAGCCAGAAAACAAATCATATATCTAAATGTATCTGCCCTTGTTTCAGGCCAAAGTCTGCAAATGATCCAAAGGACATTTTTCTTGCTTAAGTTATCTGAGCTCTGCTGCTGCACAGGATTGTATATTATAGTCTTGTAGGCCCCAGAGAGAGAGAGAGAGGCCTCAAGCAGTAGGATCCATGTAGGCCAAGTAAAGTGGGCACTGCCCTGCTTGCCTTAGCTCTGTCTCTCACATCTTAAACCTTCCGTGTGAGATATTCCATGTGGCACACCCCCAAAACTAACATTGCCAGCTCTGAAACCTGACTTCTAAAGAGTAGAATTGGATTTCTTCTTCCCAGTCTCCATTTTTATTAACAAAAAGTTCCAGACATACAGAAGAGTTAAAAGAATTGTTCAGGGGTCACCCGTCTACCCATCTGGATTCCACAATTAAGACGTCCCTGTCAGTGTACCAGTCCATCCATTTCTAGAAGGATTTCAGAATAAGCTGAAGACAACAGGACACTTCAAGTACAAACTGCAGTTCAATGTTTACTGTCCTAGGCTAAGCACGGTCGATCACGTCTGTAATCCCAGCGCTTTGGGAGGCCGAGGCAGGTGGATCACCTAAGGTCAGGAGTTTGAGACAAGCCTGACCAACATGGAGAAACCCCGTCTCTACTAAAAATACAAAAATTAGCCAGGCGTGGTGGTGGGTGCCTGTAATCCCAGCTACTCAGGAGGCTGAGGCAGGAGAATCACTTGAACCCACAAGGCAGTGGTTGCAGTGAGCTTGTGCCACTGCATTCTAGCCTTGGCAACAAGAGCAAAACTCCATCTCAAAAAAATATATACTGTCCTTTCTTCTTTCCTTTTTCTTTCCTTCCTTCCTCCCTCCCTTCCTTTTTTCCTTCTTTCCTTCTCTCTGTCTCTGGAGATAAAAGTTGCAGGCAATGAAATACACTAGCCTTAAATGTACTATTCCATGAGCTTGGTGAATACATGTTCCAGTGCAACCCTAACCCCTATCAAGATCCAGAGCATTACTGTTACCCCACAAATGTCTCTCCTATGTCTTTCCGGTCAATTTCCTCCACCCACCCTCCACCAGAGGCAATCACTGTTCTGACATTTTTAAACCATAGATTCATTTTGCCTGTTCTCGAGCTTCAAATAAATGGTATCAGCCAATGTATACTCTGTGTGAGAACTGGGCTTCTTTAATACATTTAAAAAATCTGAAATCATGTACGTGCACTTCTTTGTGCTGGATCCAGAGACAGCTATCACGAGACCCTTGGCTCCTCTCCTTGCCTTGCAGGAGCAAGAATAGTTCCAGGAGTCAGCTCTGGCTGCCCAGCACTTTTGGAACACTTGACCCCATGCTCTTATTTCAGTGTCCCCAAAAGCCTGCAGCAGCTTCTCATTGACAGTATAGATGTGGACGCGTGGGGCAGCATGTGACAGAGACAGGAGGAGCCGGCATACCCATGTAGACACCCGTGAACCCCAGACGCTGTGTGTTTGTTAGGTCTGCCTTTGTGTCTGTGAATCAGACTCTGTGTCATTGATTTTACTCTGATTCTTCCATGAGACAAAGGAGAAAATAGTTTGCTTCAAAGCATGCCATGTGACCCAGAGGGGAGGATGGTATGTACTGCTGGGGATAAAGATTCTTGGCCAAGCAGGCAGACACTGCTCATTCTGCCTTCAGTGTAGTAAAATAAACCACCTGTGGGAGCTGAAGTTATCTTTTAGAAGCTTTTCCAAACCTACAGAGTTCTTTTGACAACAAGAAACAGGTCATCCTACTTTCCAAAACAGAAACAGAACATTCAGGAAAAAAAGAGGGCAACACAGGCAGAATGGGCCCCCAGGCCTGTCAGACCGAGTGTTGCAGGGAGATATCATCATGCTGTTCAATCTGGAGGGCTGGACTGTGCACTGAGTATGTTCCCGTCTGACCCTCTGGGCCTCTCAGTGCTATTCGGCTAAGGGGAAAGTCTAACAGGTGCCTGGCAATTGCATACACTGGTGAGACCCCACACTCAGGGGATATTGGGGTGTTGGGCGGAGAACTGAATAGTCCTCATTGCAGACCTACATTAAGAAGCTGCAGCTCCATAGTCTTGAATGTATTCCAACCGTGAGCTGGTTCTCTTTCACATCTCACATCTGTAATTTAACGGGACACAGTTTGTATAAGCAGACTAGCAGCAATCACACTTATCTCCACTAACAGATTATTTTATTTAACTTTGTGCATTATTGGGACATTGGCTGCTGAGCTAAGGCAAAGTTGAACAATTCTTTTGACTTCTTGCAATTCAGTCATTCCCAGCTTTTTGTTTTGTTACATTGTGTGGCATGGACCCATCAGATTCTACTCAGCAAATAACAGGAAGATTTTCCCACCTTACCCCCCCAGCCTCCACCTAAATATTCTGTCTAAACTTCATGCAGCTCAACGTTGGCCAACAGTAAGAGGCTTCTTTGAGTTTTGCAGCCTGGAAATATTGTAGTCGTGTAAAATTATTATCTAAGCAATCATTTACCTACAAAAATCTTACTGTGAAGACTAACTTACAAATAAATCTTGAGTGATGACAGACATCAAATTAATAAATTGCCATATGTATCTCTAAACAGCAGGTAACTATCAATCATCTCTAATATTGTATATGACGACTTCAAACACCATACAAGACCAGGGACACAATTCATAAGCCTTTTCCTCTAATTAGCTACAGACAAGGCTTAATGGATAGGGGAAAATTGGACAGGCATCAGAAAAGATAAGGCAGATGCCACTGGCTCAGCTGGAACAAAATCACAAGAAAACATACAGGTTTATGATTCAAGCTTATCTAAGCAATAATGGGGAAAAATATAGCCCTTAGATAATAGGGCAATCTGAGACAATAACCTGTACAACTTATATTCAGGACAAAGAGAAGGAAGTGAAGGGCGGGGAGAGAGCAGGACATTGACAGGAAGAGAAACAAAAGCACAGAAGGCAAGTGGATCTCGTACTCTTTTTTAAAGTGTCTTTTAAAAATCATCTCAAAGTAAAGACATACTTTGCAACTTTCCAGCCCTAACTTTTAAGCAATTATTTGGGTTCAGAGATTTCGACTTTCTCTGAATCTGGAGATGTTACTTAGACGTGATTTTAGAAACCAGTAGGTTTAGAAGTCACTGGTACTTCTGATCCATTACTTGGTTCACAGCAGCAGTCTTTCATAAAAGTCTGTATAAACTGCTTTTCCCTCAAATGATTCTCCCTAAGCATCTCTTCTCTTCTCCTTGTCCTGGCAGCCATAATTAAATCCTAGAGGAGAAACGGGGAATTCTTTCCACATTTCTCCGGAGCCCGTGGCCAGGCACCCGTAACCACAATTAAGAAAGGTCAGAAAGGCAGAGTCTGGCTGTGGGGCTCCATTGGCTTCTTGGTAAAGGTTTCATGGCTTTTAAACTGGTGCTTATTATCTTTCTAAATGTTAAAGAGGGAAGTCCTCTTGAACCCCTGATGGCATTCAATTATGGCCATGATTATAAAATGTCTCAGCTCTTTGGGGAGTGTGAGCAAATCGATAGAGTGTTGAGAGGAGAGAGTGTGCGCAAAGCTGTGAGGCTTGCCTTGGCAGGATTTCCCCCTTTTTCTCCCCCCACTTCTACACTGGAAGTTTGTAGTAGAAGGGGCTTGCTTACTGGGTGGAGGGAGTTTGGGGAATTATTACCCACCAACGCAGAGCAAATAAATAGTGCTCCAAGACCTTTTACCTCATTCGATGAAATGTTTAAAGAGTGTAATGGGGTATTCATCCGTGTTGTTTACTTGCAGAAGCCTATGTTAATTTATAAATAAATAACAAGTTTCTGGGATCTTTGGCCGTCCCACTTTTGAGTAACCCTCTCACCCTCTCTTCTCTCCCACCCTCTCTCTCATACGTTTTTGTTGCTCTGTTCAGATGAGTTATCTGGGAAATGAACCTCAGTGTGTTTGTTTTTCTGAACAAGGCAACTTTGGTTAATGCGCGTGGCTCCACATTTCGAAGAAATTATGCGGCTACTCTAAATATAACAGGCTGGTTTTATCATTACGGTGAACAAGCATGCGTACATTCATTGAGCAGTGATTTGTAGCATATGCCTTGTGTGCCAGGCACTGTGCAAGAATGGAAGCTCCATGAAGATAGAGACATTGGTCTTCTTTGCCCATTCCTGTATCCCTGATGCCTAAAACAGTGCCCAGCACAGAGCTGGGTCTCAGGAGCATAGAGATGGCTGCCACAAACGGTGAGGAAAATTGGAAGCACATTTTTTCCTCCCTAAGGCTGTAACCCAGTTCTAATCACTTGTGAGACCAATAGATTGGAAGGAAAGAAGCAATTTCATAATGTTAGTCCTCAGTGGTGTGTCTCTAAAGTGATTTAGTGTCCTGAAGGATTCTGGGCTATCTCACTACTTTAGACACCTCTGAAATGGAACTGGCAGAGTGTAAGTGCATTGGAAGGGCCTGCTTTTTAAAAATAAATCAAAATTTTAACAAAATGCTTTTTTTCCCCTATGACTTATGACTGTACTTATACATAAATGACCTCCTACCATATGCTTTAGGAGAGATTAAACTTTAATAGTGAGATATTTTAAAGCCCTGTCAGGACATCTCCATAACATGCTTGTTCTTCTGCCTCTCCTTTGGAGTGGCTCCTGATAAGAGGAATGATGAGGATGAAGATGAAGACTAGGATGAATAAGAGTAAACGGGCCAGCGAACAGTACAGGTGGCCCTGGGGAGGCCCGTGGCGGTAGCTGAGAGTTAAGAGCTGGAGGAGTAGGCATAACTTGGGGAGGCAGACCACCTTCTCTTCCTAGAATTGTTTGTCTGACCTCTCCTGGAGTCATAGCCACACTCTAAGACAGAGATGTTCGTCTTATTCCTGTCATCACCCCATTCCACATATGAAGCATCCAAAGCTAGCGGAATGTTGTGGCTCCTCGTGGCTACACAGGTGGCAAATGGAAGGGCTAAGCTGGACTTCAGGAGGACCCTTCTGAGGCCCTGTTCTTATTCATCATGCCCTACTTCTCCCAGGGGTCCCCCCTGCACTGTTGCTGTGACATTTTTATGCCATGATTCAGATCCCTGCTCCGGGGCCTATTTCAGCAGTCATCGTGGTCCCTGCGTGTTGTGGCATAAGATTACCTTGAGTGCTGGCACCTCTTGTTCTATCCCTGAACAAAAATAGCATGAGGCTGAGAATGATGCCTGAGCCAGGTGTGATCAGTGCCTTAAGACGCAGAAGTGCAGAGTGTGGAAGCAAGCCCTTTCTGCACGCCCTCCCAAACCACTTCTTCAGGGCTGCTCTGCTTGGTTGTGCACGTGTCCCTCGTGACTTACTTTGGCCAGAGCATTGGTGAACTCCTTCTTGCACTTGCCACATGGGGTTCTGAAGAAGATGAAAGAAATGCCAACTGAAAAGGCATGTGAGCAAGGGACCCCAAGTCTCTATAAAACCAAGGGTCATCCTTGTCTTCATAGCCATGGCAACCACAGCTTAGCCCAGGGTGGGCAGAAGGCCAGACCCACCGATTTGCACAGAGCCCCCTTGATGTGAAAGGAAATCTGGAGGCAGAAAAGCCCATGGGATAAGAAAAAGATGAAAGGTCTTATTTGCCACTGTTTTTTATTTTCTATAATATCTGTAGCTGGCTTTGAAAATCATCTTTATAAGACAAATTCACCTCTGTCTTTTTGGGAAATGATTGTAGCTGATGAGTTTCATTATAACCACACAGGAGCAGCCTGGCAACATATGACTTCTGGGCTTATGAACATCTCTGTTTCTCTGTCAGAACCGTCCTTCCACAGTGCCATCACTTTTTCAGAAGTCACCTTCAGTTTACTAGTTATTAGTGGTTTTCCAAGAGATACTGTGATATCCTGTCTGTCCGTGGCTGGCTACAATGCACTTAGGTGAAGTAGATCTCTCTGTTTAAACAAGCAGACCTTGTTCTTACTATGTACAAATTCAGACTTGAAGAATTACACAGTGGCTTAAGCATGGTTGAAGAAAGAGGGTTATCTAGTATTTTCAGTTTATTTATTTCTCTTTTTTTTTCTGAGACAGAGTCTCGCTCTATTGCCCAGCTTGGAGTGCAATGGTGCAATCCTGGCTCACTGCAACCTCCTCCTCCCAGGCTCAAGTGATTCTCCTGCCTCAGCCTCCCAAAGTGCTGGGATTATAGGCGTTTTCAGTTTATTTCTGAGCAAAGGCTTGCTTTACTAAGACACTTGTCTTCTGTGACAACAAAGTCTAATATAACACAAATGTGCTTTTCCTTGAGTGATTTGAGCACTGAAACATGGGAGCTGAGGGGGTTGATAATTCTCCAACATAACATACAGCTCCTTTTAGAAGGATGTCAGCATGAATGTTTCCTTAGCCATATTGGGAAACATGAAATATGTGTTTATTTACAAACAGGAGTATTAATTTGCTTCAGAAAATTTGAATGACTTTGAAACTGAAAACAAAATTATCTAATCTAATTCAAAACAACACCCCATCAAAAGCTGAATGAGTATTTCAGGACAAAACACAGAGAGAGTGTGTTTAAAACGTCCAAAAAGGGTGCCCAGAGGACCCCAGGCATGGTAGCAATGGGTTTTAAATTTGTACCTCCAATCTCAATAGCATTTTTAACAGTTCTGTTATATTACTAATCCTTATCCTTTACTTTTTTTCTCTTTCTCTCTGGAAAGTCAGGAGGGCACCTGCCCTCCCACCAGCCATGACCTACTTCCAGGTCTGGTGTTCCTATCCCTCTGCAACTCTACCAGTGAAGGCCAAAACCCACAGTTTGAGTAACATATTTAAATATAGGTCAGGAATTTGAACGAGCTGAGCTTAGAAAATAGCACGTCAAACAATTCTGTATCTTTTACGTGAGAATTGTGTTTCTTGTTCCTGCTGTTCATATTGGGGTGACAGAAGGAATAAGAGAGACAGGAAGAGAAAGGAAAAAGAGAGTTAGAGTCAAGACACAGACAAGAGTGAAGAATGAAACATGTCTGGATGTGAGCAGAGCGGTGGAGCAGAGCGGACTCCCCATGGAACCCAAAGACCAGGATATTAGTTCCCCAAGGGGTGGACACTCAACTTCTCAAATTCTTTGTCCCTTGGTTTGTGGAAAGAAAATTCCTGGCCTACCCAAATCTTAGGGTCATTTAGAAAATCCAGAGAGATGCAACTGAAAGATATCTGTCAGGGTGGTGTAAAGGAAGCAGGCCATCTTACCGGAAGAACTTACGTTTTGGCATTTCAAGTAAAAGGAACATGTGATAGGTCTATCCTTCCCATGAGACGTGACACCAAATGCATGGGTTCTCTTGCTGGAAATCAGATCGCTTTCATTAGTGTCAGGAAAGAAAGCATGCCCTTCCCTGTAGCCATGATCACATTCAGGAAATTAGTGCTGGTTCGGATGTTAGAGGTCCTGTAATTCTATCTCTTCACTTAAAAGGTAACTATTTATAGAGTGGCTTGTCCAAGGTCTCACAGGTGAAAAAGAGCAGAGGTGGGACCAGACACCAGGCTACTTGTTTCTGCTCACTGACTCCATTTCTATCCTTAGCCTAGCTCCTCATCTTCCTGAGGTTCAGGATATGCATTCATGGGGTTGAGGCTAGTGAGGAAAGGATATTCTTCTAGTTTTCATCCTTAAGTCCAGGAGCCCCATGAAAAGTCCTGAGAATACTATGGGCACACTGAAAGGCTGACCTCTGTGGTTCCCTATTCTTGGTACAACATCCGTATCTCTCAGAGGTCATGACAGCCACAACAATTCTAAAGGGACAAAAGCAGGCTGCATTTCAGAGGCATGCCTTGTAAAAATATTTGCACATGTGAGTCTAACGGTCAACTGCTCACTTTTTTCAGTGATTGGATCCTGAATACCACCTTCTCCAGTGGCTGAGTAGGAAAGGAAGCCTTCTCAGCTCTTCCCAGATAACAGGGTAAAGGATAAGATGAAAACACAAAGGCCTCATTTTATTGATTCATTTAAAATTCCTCTCCCCCAAGTCTTCAAATTAAAAAGTTTTCAACAGCTAAAAACATCTGTCAATTTGAGTGCAGAAACTTTTTTTTCTTTGCAAGCATCAGGAAGCCACATATTGATCAAAAGACAAGTGAGTGGCAGGAGGTAAGGAGCCAGTTGAGCTAATAAACAGTGTATAGTCAGCTCCCACCTCGACCTAGAAATAAAACTACAAAGTAGCACATTGTAAATCAAATGGTGTTTTCTAAGAGAAAATGGGTAATTACAGGTTACATATTCAATTAATGTTTTTTTCCCCAGCAGATAACTCACAGTTAGAACTCCCAAAATGAGGAGATAAATATAGATTACCCTAGCTCTGTTATAATTTTTAAAACATAAACAGTGCTTTAAGTCCAATAAAATAAGAGCAAATGCATTATGAATAATTAGTATACAAGAAACTTCATGTTATTGTGAAGAGCATATTGATTTTCATCTGTCTCCTGATAACCCTCCTTTCCCAAAATACTGCACTTCCTAAAATGCAATAATAATGGTGGTGCTGGGAATGGGCTAACCCCAGTGCAATCCAGGCTATATTCCCCCTTCACTCCCCTGGTTTCTCCATGTATGTCTAGACAAAATTCCTGCTACATAGAATGCTCCCAAACTCACTAGCGCCACCTTACATTAAAGTGTAGATGCATGTTATTTTAGTAATATTGCTTCAGTAGTAGTTGAATCTAAAGACTGCCGTCAAGCCGTACATGGTGGCTGATACCTGTAATCCCACCACTTTGGGAGGCTGAGATGGGAGGATCACTTGAGTTCAAGACCAGCCTGGCCAACATGGTGAAACCCTGTCTCTACTAAAAATACAAAAAAATTAGCCAGGCATGGTGGTGTGCACCTGTAATTCTGGCTACTTGGGAGACTGAGTCAGGAGAATGGTTTGGACCCGGGAGTCAGAGGCTGCAGTGATCTGACATCATGCCACCACATTCCAGCCTGAGATTCTGTCTTAAAAAAATTGCTTTTTATGCTTTTTAAAAGACTGCCATCATTACTATTGGTGTTTTTCACTTTAAGTATCTTTGTCTTTTTCCTACAATGAGAAGGCAGGAAACTTCAAAAGATTCTTGTGTGTCCTTCTTTGAAAGCCTCCAAGGGTGCTGTGCATACTGTAGAAATGTGAGAATTAGGGTGAGTGAGTATGCATCTGTATTTGTTTCACAACACTCAGGAGAAGGAGCGGGGAAGCGAAAAGCTTCAGAATCAGGAGCAGGATTTGAAATGCTTTTCTCTTTTCTGCTTTTGGTACTTTTGGAAGAAATCTTAGTTTTTGTAAATAATGAGTGTACATTGGTTTTGCAAATAAATAAATACATACATACATAAACATGTAAATAAATCTTCAAGTTACCATGAAGGAAGGGGAACAGGCAAATGAATCCACAGGACTAGTACTACAAAGAGGGATGATAAGTCACTCCGGCTAGCTCACTCCCCTTAGTCTTTGAGTGTCTTGTGTAGGAAGCCTGGTCCTTCCTTCTTAATGTCTCTGAGGCTTTCTCTGTGATAGCGGAGACAGCATGGGCTCTGCGGGCAGAGAACCCTGGTTCAAAACTCATTTCCGCTACTCTGAACTCAATGATTTTAGCCACATTGTTCAAACTGAGCCTTAGTTATTTCATCTGTAAAATGGGCACAATAAAGCCTGCTGCAGCTTCCATGAGGTCTAAATGCAACAATAATTGTCAAGTCATTCACACAGTTTCACATGTTTACAGACAAATTATCTCAGTGATTGTTGGTTTCTTTCTCCACCCCAGCCTGCCTCATCACAGTTACCATGTAACTTGAAGGTGAAGGGAGTTTTTCATTTTACTGTACTGCCCCCCTGAAAATCTGTGCATGTAGCTATTTTAACTTAAATTATTTAAAATTCAATAAAGTTAACATTTTATTTTCTTGTTTCAAGTGGCTATGAAATAATACAGTGCAGAGGGAACGTTTCCATCACTGCAGAAAGATCTGTTGTGCTGGATGGTACTGTTGACTCTTTTGCAGCTATAGGTGTGATACAGTTGTGGTCAAGGAAATGTCAACAAAAGTCTCTGGGTAAAGCTTTTCTGGAAGGCAGCTTTTGCTGCTGGGTTGATGGCTGTGAAGTGATCTTGAGGATGGAAGCCATAGGAAAGGAGTAGAGAATTAGTGTAGAGCTGATCATTTGGAGATGCTCTACAGCTAACCATTTCTCACAGTCTCATTACGTTCCATCTCTCCCAATCTCCATGTTATGGTCGTCTCAGAACTAAAATACTTATTAGCTCTTTCTTAAATTGGACAAAGTCTTAATCTCGATGCATCAAGTTATTTTTTTTTTAATAGGAAAGGAAGCCAGATAAGAGAGGTAGTGTGTTCTTAGAAGGCAGGAAAACCTTTCCTTCTTTCTTCTGATGCCTGTTTGTTCTTTCTTGTCTCTTTTCTCCGTTCTTTCTTCTTTTCTTTTCCTTCCTTCCTTCCTTCCTTCCTTCCTTCCTTCCTTCCTTCCTTCCTTCCTTCCTTCCTTCCTTCCTTCCTTCTTCCCTCTCTCCCTCCCTTACTCTTTCTCTCTTTCTTTCTTTCTTTTTCTATCTCTCTCTGTCTCTTTCTCTCTCTCTCTCTCTCTCTCTCTCAGATTATGGAAAAGACATTCACTAGCTTGGAAAACTTCTTTATTGGAACAGGGAAATGCTTCATCAGTGAAACATTAGAAATCCCTGCCTTGAGTATTTTACTAAGCAGATGCATCCACCATTACTGAAAACATCCTGTTTTAGGCTGTTCAAAACTAGTGAAATTAAATGGACAGTACCTATAATGCCAAAGAAAAGAAGTGAGAAAAAAAGCTCATGGATGCTACCACACAGCTTCAATATGGAAATATCCTTGCTTCTGACCACCTTCTTCTCTGGCCTCACCTTTTAAATCCGAAGTTATTATAGATTATTTTTTCCTACCCTGTATGCTAGGCACATGGTGTTCTGAACTAAGAATTCATGAATTTTAATTCTCATTAGTAAATTGGCTTCTTGCCTAACCTTGGGCAGAGGACACACCATGTCTTTAATGCATACATTAGGAATCACATACAATGCTGGAATCACATACAATGCTGTGAAAGGTTTGATTATTAATGGAATTTGCAGAGAACTCACCTATCTGTATAACTCCAGCCAACCTTAATTTTTAATCTTTATAAATACCTTTGAATTTTAATAAGGCAAGTTCACAGCAAGGCAACCATTTATCCTTCAAGCATTGCTTTTAATTTATGGTTTCTTCCCATTTCTTGCTTTATCTTCTTTTCCTATTTCTCCTTTGGATGGATTTCTCTACCATCATCCACCAACATAATATTTTATATTCTTATAACAACTATGTTTTTAAAAATGTAGTTGAGAAAATGAAAGGTAATTGTTAAAAAGGGAATCTCAGATTTCTGTGAGTGTTTTTATTCAAGCTCTGTTTTTCCTCTGATGTAGAATGTAAAAATTTAGTGATATCACTTCAAACAACAGAATATGCTGTGAAGGTGTATAGGATGTATTTCAGTCATATTACATATGCTTGTTGACTATAAAGTCAGTTTTTTGAAACTCGCATTACCCCTGTAATAACAATCTTATAAATGGTGGTTAGAGTATGAAGATAACTCACATAAGTCTGTTTTACTCTAAGTCCAATCTCTGGCTTTGAAATGAAAAATACGGGGAAGCAATGCTGTTATAATCCAAGTATGTAAATAGAACAGAAAACATCTCCATTTCAGTTTTTAAACCTCCAGCTTTTCTTCTCCTTTATACTAATATTTTTCTTGCCTTAACATATGTTTGTCAACTCTTGAAGATAACTAAAGATTTTTTTCCCTTTAACAAAAGGAGAAAAGAAAAATGAATAGTGAAGTGGTCCTGATGTGACTGTGTAAGCATCAGATGAGAGAAGAAGGCACACCGTGGCCTGTGGTGTGTCCACATTCATGAGAGAGAATTTGCTAGGTGGAATTATCTTTATTCTGGAAGGTGAAAAACGAAGGGCGAATGGAGATGGATATGGGGACAAAGGGTCCCTCTGAAGGGGAAGAAAGAAGGTGGTAGAAATGTTGAGCAGAGCAAACAGCCTTCAAGGTGACATTGTTACCCCAAACCTACTCCCATGGTGGGGTTTTAGAGAGTGTGTGTGTGTGTATGTGTGTGTGATTGATAGAAACCGGGGATGTGCAAGGAAATGATATGGACACAGAAGCAGGGTTTTTAAAGCCCTAGACAAAATTAAAGAAGGCTGACATTTTCTGCTTCACCTGAAGGATAGAGGGAAGGACACTCCCAGGAGATGAGAGAGGGTAAAACAAGTCTCTTCCAAACTGTCTTACAAACCAGTGCTTTTTAGGCTCATTCATGGGTCATAAGCAGTCAATTTTTTTTGAGAAATCAAAATCAAATGAAATTGAATCTTAAAAGTACGTTACCCCCTGGAGAGAAAACATGAAATTTTAGGTGTATACTGGCTAATGTATACTAGATTGCTATGTCAAACTACTTCTTAATTTGGATTACAGTCAAAATCAGGGAATGACATTGCTGTGTGTGGTACTTTGGCATAATTAATCTGGGAGTGTCAGGTAGGTGGATTCTATATGGAGACTTAAATTAACATAGATTTGAAAGGAGGAAGGGTCTTGTCAGGGTGATGGCAGTGATTGGAATGAATGAAGACAGACACAGGGGTCATGATAAATGTGGAATCAATAGCATTTGGCCACTGATTGAATGTACAATATTAGGACAAAGGAGAAATACAAATTGTTTTTGTTTTAACCTGGGTCCATGAGTGAACAGTGAGAGAAGAGCTATGAAGAACACAAGTGGAGGCTCAGGCTTGGGGCAGCAGAAGATCAATTAGATTTCCAATGCTTTGCATGCACGAAGCAGAAGAGACATCCTGAAGGAAGCTGGAAATGGGAACCCAGCTCAGGAGAGCTGTGGGGCTGGAGCTGCGGATTGAGAGAGATCCTTATGGAAGGGAGATTTGGCCCTTGAGAAAATGCATAGTTGTAGTGTTAGGGAATGTGTCAAGAGAGAGAGAGAAAAAAAGAGGAAACACCATTTCTAGAATTCTAGACTTGGGAATGCCTAGAATTCAGGAGCAGCAAGAAGATAAGGAAAAAGAGGAAAAAACGAGAGAACTAGTATCACTGAAGTGGAAGGACAAGAGCAGCTCTGAGGGGCAGGTGATGGGATCCAATGACAAGAGGTCAGAGAAGGTAGCATCTGAGAGAAAAAGTGTATTTGCCAGGTTGAACCCAGTAGTAACCTTGCAAAGCAGCTTCAGAAGAGCAGCAGGGACGAGCTGACCACTAGCATATGGGTAGAACTGGTTGGGAGGTCTGATGGCGAAGACCCCTATGAAGTCAGTTTGGCAGGGACAGATGGAGAGTGACTGAGAACGCTTGATTTGGTTCTTCCAGCTGACTGGGTCTTCTCTCTTCTGCCCAACCACTACATTGATGCCCCTTGCTGGATTTAGTGTGTTTTCCGTAAACTGACCCTGTCTCTCAGAGCTCTAGGATTAGTGGATGGTAATGAATCCAGTCACATAACTCCCAGGTCCACGAAGGCTGGGGGGATTCTGGGACTGGCAGGACTGCAAAGGCATTTAGGGACATTTTTGGTTGGAAGTGCCTTCTGTTCTTGGCACCACATGTGGGCGGTGGCTGCTGGCTGTGCCTGTGGATGGGCGGCTTTGCTTCTTTGTATTCCTTTGTAAGTGTGCTTATCAATAGACAACCTACCCCCACCATATTCATCCTGAATCACTTTTTACCGTTGCCATTTGTCAAAGTAATTTTTAAAGGTGTGTTCCTTTTTAAAAAGGAACATTTTAACCAATTAAGTAACTCAAAAGAATCTACTATGCTGTTGGGGAAATCCAAAGCATTTGTATAAATGAAGGTCAGGGCATTGTGGCAGTTATGGAGTAAATGTGGAAGCAGTATCTCCTGGATTGAAACATGGAAATCTACTTCAAACCATAACAAACAGATGTCTTTAGAATCACTAGCCACTAATATTAAGTGATGATGAAAGTCAACTTTACTCTTAAAGCTTTGTCCATACCTGGCAGGACTGCTTCTAATAAAGGTTTTTATATATGAAAGGCAAGGAAATACAGTGAGTCCAATAAGAGGGCCCTCACCTATGAAGAATGTGTTTTATGTGGATAAGTTGCATAGCCATTTCCATAACAAAGGAATATTTTCAGAAAATGAACTGAAAAATGTGTTGCATGTGGAATCTCACTTGGCATTTTGGTAAAAATCTAGAATCTTCGGTTCTGCATTATTACCAACAGCAACAATAAGCAAACAGAAACATGCTCTCTGAGTTCTTTTACTTCTTTTTCAAAATGTGGAACAAAAAACAGCACAGATATTTTTGTGCCTGCCTGGAAAAAATCCCAAAAGCTTTGCTTAATTCTGTTCAGGGTGGTGGATAAAATTTACACTAGCAACAAATACCCGGGAATTAAAATAATGTGTGTTTGTTGATAAAGCAACATTTTGCCTCTTTGGAGGCATTACTCTTTTTTTTTTTTTTTAAGTAACACTTGCTTTGCTTTTCCTGGTTTTACAGATCTGATATAAATAAATAAAGGTGCTTTCGGACCTTAGAGTCTTGTCCTATGTTGCCTTTTGCTTTGTTCTGTTTTAGAATGCATTTGAATACGATCAAATGCCTTCCCCAAGCTGATAGCTTCTGAATTCTCAAATTCTTACATAAAGGTCAGTCTATACCCCTTGGCTGCCTCTTGCCTTCTCTGTTGGTTGTGCTGTCGGACCAGGAGATGTCCCCTGAAGATGTCCGCTGGAAATCTTTATTGCTCAGGGAAATACTCAGCTGTGTTTATCATTGACCAAGGAACAAGTGTCTTTTTAAGATGTCAGAGCACAGAAAGCTGAAGTTATTCTGCTACTAGCTACTAGACAAAACAAAACAAAAAGCAAGCTTCCTCTAGCTGGACCCTTCAAACAAAGGAGTCTGTTTCATTTGTAGGAGAATGTGTGAAACGACATCTACCTCTGGGTCTGTATGACTGCCTTTAGCAGATTCTTGACATGCATCTGATGAACAAATGACCCAATGAGCAAGAAAACTGAGGTCAAGCACTTGGAAGCATACTATGTCAGAGTAGAAGTCACTTGTCTGGTCATTAAAATAGGTAAATAAAAGTCCTTTATGCCATTCTAGTCTTTAAAACTTTTCTACAATGAGTATCTTTTGCTTTTGTAATCAGACACAAAGAAAGAAAGAAAAAAAGAAAATAATAAGCAGAACACTAGTTAAAAATAAAACAAAGAGATCTAATTGCTTTTTTTAATGATGGCATTAATTTACTTGATGACACATTTCTTTAATATTTCTCTCATTTGCAGCAAGCCATGTGTTGACTGCACAATACGCATACTCAGTGCATTGCTGATAAAAACATTAAGTCAACAAACATTTATTGAGCACTTATTACATAGCAGGGTGCTTGCTAGGCACAGTGGGGGATTTATGGATAAATAATACATGAGCCAGACCTTCAAGGAGCTCGCTTATGATGCAGGTGGGACCGAATCCATAATTGTTAATAATAAATGGTAGCTTTTAGTGGCAAACTGTTCCTTACAAGCAAGTAATGTCCTTTGTCCATATTAAAATCTTACTCAATGGGACAAGGCACACCTCTTACATTTTTTAATTAAACTTCTGCTTTGAAGGAATTGTAGATGCATATGATAATGTAAGAAATAATAAAAACAGAGCCCATGTGCCCTTTACCCAGTTTCCCCCAATAGTAATATCTTATAAAACTGTAGTACGCTATCACAAAGCTAGGATATTGACATTCATACAGTCAAAATACAGATAATTTCCATCTCCACAAGGATCCCTCACACTGTTCATTTACAGCTGCACACACTTTCCTCCCCATTCCTATACCCCTGGAAACCACTATTCTGTTCTCCGTTTCTATAAGTTTATCATAATGTTATACATATGGAGTCATTCAGGATTTAACCTTTTGAAGTTTTAAAAATTACGCTCAGTACAATTCTCTGGAAATCTATCAAGGTGGCTGTGTGTATCAATAGCTTCTGTTGATTGCTGAGTAGTATTCCCTGGTATAAATGTATCACTGTTTGTTTAACCATACACCTATTGAAGGACATCTGAGTTGTTTTTTTGGTTTTGGCTATTATGGATAAAGGTGCTATGAATATTTGCATATAAATATTGTTGTGTGAATATACGTTTCCAGTCCTCTGGGATAGTGCCCAGGAGTGCAATTACTGGGTGGTAGGGTTGTTGGATGTTTAGTTTTAGTTATTTTTAAAGACATTGCCAAAACATTTTCCAGAATAGCTGTACCCTTTAACATTTCCACCAGCAATGTATGAGCAGTCCAGTTTCTCCACATCCTCACTGTCATTTGGTGTCACTGTTTTTTGTTTTAGCCATTCTGATAGGTAGGTAAGATATCTCATTGTGATTTCACTCTGCATTTCCTTAATCTAATTATTAGATTAGGAACAGGGCTGCTATAATAAATTACCACAAACTTGGTGGTTTAAAACAACAGAAATGTATTCTCACATAGCTCTGGAAGCTGGAAATCTGAAACCAGTATCATCAGGGCCACACCCCTGCAAAAGGTTGTAGGGGAGAACTCTTCCCTTCCCTTGTCTCTTGTCTTCTTATGGCTGCTGGTAATCCCTAGTGTTTCTTGGCTTATAGATTCATCACTCCAGTCTCTGTCTCCCTTTTCACATATCTGTGTCCCTGTCACTTTCTCTCTTCTCCTTTTCTGTCTCATATAAGGGTGCTTGCTCATCACTGGATTTAAAGCTACTCAAATCCAGAGTGATCTGATGTTGGAAATCCTAACCTTAATTACATCTGCAAAGACCCTATTCCAAATCTGAGGATACAGCAGCCATATCTTTTTGGGCCCATGATTTAAACCCACTACAAAATTGTCTTCGCATGCTTGTCGAAAATAATCTGGGCATATCTGTCTGAGTCTATTTGGGTTCTTTCTTCTGTTCTATTGATTTCTGTGTTCATTTCTCCACCAATAGCACATAGTCTTAATTATTGTAGCTACATAAGCTTGAAAATCAGGTATGTAAGTTTTGAAATCAGGTAGACTGATGCTTCCTATTTTCTTCTTCTTTGTTAAATTTTTTTTTTTTTTTTACTATTCTATATGTGTTTTGAATTTCCATACACATTGCAGAATAATGTTGTCAATATCTACAAAAGATTTCACTGGGATTTTGATAGGAATGGTGGTAAACCTGTAAGCCAGTTTGGGGACAATTGACATCATTTCTGTGTTGAGTTGTCTAATCCATGAGCATAGTATGTTTCTTATTTATTGAGATCTTTGATTTCTTCAATCAGCATTGTAGTTTTTACTATCTAAATCCTACACATGTTTAAATACTCAGCTAGCCTTGCATTTCTGCAGTGAACCCTGCTTGGTCATGATATGTCATTCTTTTGACATATTGCTAAATTCTGTTTGTTAATGTTTTGCTAAGGCTTTTTGCATATATATTTATAAAGATGTTTGCGTATTTGTGGTGCTGTGTTTTCTAATACCAAAATAATACTAGCTTAAAAAAAATTCGTAAGTACACTCTCCACTTCTATTTTCTGGAAGAGACTATGTGGAATTGGGATGAAATTTTTAAATGTTTGGTAGAATTCTCTAGTGAAACCATCTGGAATTGGAGATTTCCTCTTGGGCGGTTATTAACTACAAATTCAATTTCCTTAAAAGTTATAGAGCTATTCAAATTAAGTATTTCATATGTGGTAGTTTGTGCTTTTTAAAATATTGGCCCATTTTGTCCATAAAACTTGTCAAATTTATGTGTAAAGTTGTTTGAAGTATTCCCCTGTTATTTTTTCCATGTCTGTAGGGTTTGTACTGTTTTATTCTTGATATTGGTCATTTGTATCTTCTCTCTTATTTTCTTTGTACTACTAGAAACTTGGGAAGTTTATTTGTTTTGTTTTTTTCTTTTCAAAGAACCAACTCTTTGGTTTAGTGTTTTCCTCTATTGTTTTTGTTTTCAATTTTATTTATTTATGATCTTATCTTTTTTAAAAAATTCCTTTTTTCTGCTTGTTTTGGGTTTACACTGCTCTCCTTCTAATTTCTTTTGGTAGGAACTTAGATTATTTATTGGAAGTTTTTTCCTCCTCCTAGTGTAAGCACTTAGTGCTATAATTTTTCTCTCAGCATTGCTTTATCTGTGTCCCATAAATTTTTTTTGTTTTTTTGAGACGAAATTTTCACTCTTGTTGCCCAGGCTGGAGTGCAATGGTGCGATCTCAGCTCACTGCAACCTCTGCCTCCCAGGTTCAAGCAATTCTCCTGCCTCTTCCTCCCAAGTAGCTGGGATTACAGGCATGTGCTACCATACCTGAGCAATTTTGTATTTTTAGTAAAGACAGTTTTCTCCATGTTGGTCAGGCTGGTCTCGAACTTCTGACCTCAGGTGATCTGCCCACCTCAGCCTCCCAAAGTGCTGTGATTACAGGCATGAGCCACCACACCTGGTTGTCCCATAAATTTTAATATGTTGCTTTTTCATTTAGTTCAGTGCAATTTTTTTCTTATTTCCTATTTGATCCATGGATTATTTAAAAATGTGTTGCTTGATTTGCAAGTGTTTATAGACTTTCTTGTCATTCTGTTATTATTTTTATTTTAATTCCTTATAGTAAAGGGACACACTCTACATGATTTCAGTTTATTTAAATTAGTTGTCATTTGGTTTCTGGTCCAGGATATGGTTTATTTTAGTGTATGTTCTGTAATAAGTCTGAAAAAAAATGTGCATTCTGCTGTTGTTGAGTACAGTATCCTAGAAATGTCCATTAGATCCTTTTGGTTAGTAGTGTTTTATTTCTTCTATATTCTTGCTGATTTTTCTGTCTAATGGATTTATCAATTATTGAAAGGAAAGTGTTGAAGTCTCCAACTATAATTGTGGATTTGTCTATTTCTCCTTTCAGTTACATCAGTTTGTCCTTACATGTTTTTCAGCTCTCTTGCTGGTGCATTCACATTTAGGTTTATTATGTCTTTTTGGTGAATTGATTCTTTGATCATTATTTTGTATCCCTCTCTGTCTCTGATAATTGTCTTTGCTATGCAGTTTACTTTATCTAATATTAGTATGGCCACTTCTGCTTTATTTTGATAAATGTTTCTATATCTTCTCTCTATTTTCAGCATACCTTATTTTTAACTTTGAAGTGAGTTTCTTGTAGATAGCATATAGTTGGGTCATATTTCTTAGTCCATTTAGCAATTTCTACCTTTTAATTGGTGCATTCAGATTATTCTATTTAATGCAATTATTGATATGCTAAAGGTTAAGTCTGCCATTTCATTTTTTGTTTTCTGTTTGTTCTCTTTGGTTGTTTTTGTTTCTCTATTGTCTTCTTCCTGCCTTTCTCCAGATAACAGGAGCATTTTTTAGAATTCCTTTTTTATTTCTCTATACTGTTTTGGAGTGCATCTCTTTGCATGCCCTTTTTAGTGTTTGCTTTAGGCACTACATACATATATATATATATATATATAACTTACCACAGTATTCTGTTTTCAGTGGTTGCTTTAGGTACATTATGTGTGTGTGTGTGTGTGTGTGTGTGTGTGTGTATAAAACTTATCACAGTATTCTGTTTTCAGTGGTTGCTTTAGGCACATTATGTGTGTGTGTGTCTGTGTGTGTGTGTGTGTGTATAAAACTTGTCACGGTATTCTGTTTTTGACATGTTATCAGTTCAAATAAAGTGTGGAAGCCTTACTCACCTTTATTCCCCTTTACTTTCCCTTTCCGTTAATATGTAATTGTCTTACATATTTCTTCTACATACATTAAAATCACAGCAGAAAATGTATAATTTTTGCTTCAACCATTGAGCATGGTGTAGAAAACTCAGGAGGAAAAGGAAAATGTGTTGCATGCATTTACCGATATTTTTGTTCTTTTCTTGTTCCTGAAGGATATTGTCACTGGATATAGTATTCTGAATTAGTTTTTTTTTTTTTTAATTTTCATCACTTGAATAAGGTGTGCTACTTTCCTCTGGTCTCCATGGTTTCTTAGGAGAAATCTGCTATTATTCAAACAGTTTTTTCCTTATACGTAAGGTGTTATTTCTCTCTTACTGCTTTAAAAACTTTGTCTTTAGTTTTGAGAAATTTGACTCTAATCTTCATAGTGTGGATTGTTTTGGAAGGCTTATCTTGTTTGGAGTTCACTCCTTGAATCTTTAGGGTTATGTCTTTTGCCAGATTTGGGGAGTTCCAGCTGCTATTTTGTCACTTTTTTTTTGTCATACCTTCTTTTTCTTTTCTTTGACTCTGATGTCATAAATATTAAAAGCTTTTGTTGTGATGTTGTAGTTCCCTGAGGCACTATTTCTTTAGTTTTCCAGTCCACTTTCCTTCTGAAAAATTGAGTGATTTTTGTAGTTCTGGCTTCAAATTTACTGATTCTTTCCATCTGCCCTCTTTATTAGATAGTTGAGCCGTTTTGTTCAGTTTTTAATTTTGCTTATTGTATTTTTCAATTCTAAAATTTTTATTTGGTTGTCTCTTTTTATTTTTTCATTGAGACAGAGTCTCACTCTGTCATTCAGGCTGGAGTGCAATGGCGTGATCTTGGCTCACTACAACCTCTGCCTCATGGGTTTAAGTGATTTTCCTGCCTCAGCTTCCCAAGTAGCTGGGACTACAGGCCCCCGCCACCACACCCAGCTAATTTTTGTATTTTAGTAGAGACAGGGTTTCACCATATTTGTTAGGCTGGTATCGAACTCCTGACCTTGTGATTCACCTGCCTCGGCTTCTCAAAGTGCTGGGATTACAAGTGTGAACCACCACGCCTGGCAGTTGTCTTTATATCCTGTTTTTTTTGTTGAGACTCTATATTTCTTTGCTGGCACTTACTATTTTTCAGTTGTTTCAAATGTATTTGTAGTTGCTCATTGAAGCATTTTCATGATGACTGCTTTAAAAATCCCTGTCATATAATTCAAACATTACTGTCATCCCGGTATTAGCATCTACTGATTGTTCTTTTTAAACTTCAGTTTGATATTTTTCTGGTTCTTGGTATGATGAGTGATTTTTTTCTTATTGAAGCATGGACATTTGGGGATTTTGTTATGAGATTCTATGTTATTTAGGCCTTTTGTTTGAGCTGGCTTCCTCTCATATCAACTCTCCCAGTAGAAAGGAGAACTCTGACACATTACTGCCAGGTCAAAGTAGAGGTCCAGATTTTCCACTCAATCTCTGTGGACACTTAAGAGGGAAGTCTCCTTGTTCATGTTAGATGAGGGTAGGAGTGGTTTTATCTCTATAGTGGTTGGCTGGAATATAGTGATTATTGTCTAAGAGTTTTCTGTATAGACTTCCCTTTTCCTGTACTTTGAATAAAGAAGGCAGAATTTTGGGGGGGTTTTTTTTTGTGCCCATTGGTATTGTCAGATTTCTGGCTTGTTTAGCTCTAATATTGGGACATATGAAGCAAAGGGAAAATCCAGGAAATTCACCACCATGTCATTCCAAAGTCTCCAGGCAATCCTCCTTCTCTTCAACTTTCAATCTTCTTATGTTTGCTTAACACAGTGGTCCCCAACCTTTTTGACACCAGAGACCTGTTTTGTGGAAGACAGTTTTTCCACACACCAGGTGTGGGGACTGAGGGACAGTTTTGGGATGAAACTGTTCTACCTCAGATAATCAGACATTAGTTAGAGTCTCATAAGGAGTGCACAGTTTGGATCCCTCGTATGTGCAGTTCACAGTAAAGTCCATGCTTCTATGAGAATCTAATGCCACTGCTGATCTAACAGGAGGCGAAGCTCAGGTGGTGATGCTCACTCATTCACTGCTCACTGCGTGCTGTGCTGTCCAGACCTAACAGGCCACAGATCAGTACCGATCTACAGCCTGGGGGTTAAAGATCCCTGACTTAGTGGTGTTGCTCTATGGTTTGTTTGGTCCCACCAAGACTCCTGTTAAAATGTGATCCCTAGTGTTAAAGGTAGATCCTGGAGAGAGAGATATTTGGATTGTAGGGGTGTAGCCCTCATGAATGGCTTGGTGCTATTCTTGAGAGAATGAATTCTCACACTTTTAGTTTCTGAGAGATTGGTTGTTGAAAAGTGGCTGGTGCCTCCTCCACTCTCTCTCTCTTGCTTCTTCTCTCTCGCCATGTGTTCTCTGCACAGGCCAGCTCCCCTTCCCTTTCCCATGAGTGGAAGCAGCCTGAGGCCCTCTCCAGAAGCAGATGCTGGCACCATACTTCTTGTACAGCCTCAGAACTGTGAGCCAAATAAATCTCTGTTCTTTATAAATTACTCAGCCTCAGGTATTTCTTTATATCAAGAGAAAGGGACTAAGATAGTTGTCCAGGGTCTTTGGCTCTACTTAGTGAGAAGAATTGGGAAAAGTACATCTACTCCATTTTCCCAGAAGCAGAAGTTACATCTCTTATGTTTTAATTTACCACTATGGTTCCCCAGATGTTGAGTTTCTGGAAAATTAATGAAACCACTCAAGTGTAGAATAACACTTGGTATATATGTGTCTTCTCCACTGAAATTATGTTTTCCCCAAATCTCTGGAGATGTGTGCTGCTCAATGTGAAAGAGATGATTATGAAAGAGTCATTTGACTTTGGGATAATGAGATTGATACAACAGTTTAGACTTAAGGAAAGAAGGTTTAGGGGTGGTAGGGTCCAAACCAAGGAGCTCACCTGGCTAAAATCTGGCATTTGAAATCATCAATCCAGAGTCAGCAACATACAGTACTACAACGGGTAGGTCAAGTCTACCTCTGTTCCAAGGCTCTCCAGTGTGGTTGCTGGATCATAGCAACAGCAGTGGTTTAGCGAGCAGAAGAGTCCTAGCTACAGTTACTCGGTCCTCCCAAAAGCAGCATCCCACCAAGGGCCTGGGAGGATGAGAAATAAAATGGAACCCATTTGAAGAAGGGGCCTAGAAGGTTGTGGCTATCACAGTGGGTTCTTGACTCAGAAGAGAGGTAAAATACTGTTTAGGAAACTGAAGGAAAACATTAGTCAACAAAAAGGGATAGGCAGTGCTCTTCATCCTAGTACTCGGCAGACATTACTAGTTGATCATGGCACTGTTTCCCACTAGACCTGCAATCCTCTCAACATAATGTCTTATGCAGCCACTGTCAATCAATAAGTGGAGACATATGAGAAGACATCTGTTTTCCAGTTCAGGCAAGAAGCTCATTCCAGGCACACACAGGACATCAGATCTAGAGCAGTGCAGTGGACTCCAGATCCCATTAGGAGCAGGTCTAAGGCTGCTTATTTCTTGCCTTTTTTAATAAGAACTGGTTCAGGGCCTGAGTGCAGCTAAGCCTGATATTGCTGACTTTGGTTATGATAGCTGAGATTAGCTGAAGACCAAGTGGCATAGAAAAAAATCTTTCTTTGCATATTAAGATCCAAGGCTTAGCTGAGCTATATTGTTAATTCCTGAGGATTTCAAGTTAGCCTGCTTACAAGTTGAATTTCAGGGGAGAGATGGGAGTGATTTATGGTGACATATATTAAGCTTTTATAGAACATAATACACGTGTTCTTGCTCCTACCATAAAATTAATTGTTGCTAATTAGTTAGGGCTGCCAGCTCACTTGTGTGTGAGAGTCTGTCACACTCCCTTCTCCTGGTCCTGTTAATTAGCCTTCCACAGCCTCCTACTAGCTGAGTGTCCTGTAGCTTTCCTCTCGATGTGCATTTCTTATTTAAACAAATAAGTCTGCTGTTTGGCTTTGGTTGGTTTTGGAGAGAGGTTTCACCTTGGGGGCAGAGAAGCCCTTGCTGGCAGTCAATGATATCAGGTGAGACAAACCATTTCTGTATACCATTATGCATTATGTAAGTACATTTGACCCAAAATAAGCAATCCTCTTTCAAAAGTTGTTTTTTAAATTGAGTACTGAATTTCCACAAAACAATAAAATTAAGCTCTCAGGTACTTAGTTTTGATGACCATTTCTGGGTTGCTGGAGTCTGGGATGGAGATCATTCTGGTGGGATGATAGTCGATAAGCATGTGTGCAGCAGAAGGAGCACTGGGCCAGGCAGCTTCTTGATTGCAGTGACAGCTGCATGGTGTGGAGCTTTGTAATGATAAGCTCTAAGGGAGACGCTTCGAGGTGCTGAAGATATCATGACAGTGATCAAGCTTGTCCACAGCTCTCACAGCCTTTGGAGGAGATCTGACTCAAGTGTACTTGCCTAGGGAGTACTGGTTGTATAATTGCTGTTGACATTTCTGTGGTAAAAGGAGGTCAGTTCTGTTGGATTTTTCCAAGAGCAGGTGGCCTACTTTGTCCAAGCAGAGTAAATCTAAGGGTGACAATCTCATGCGGTTATTATCACATATAATGACAATAAAAAGAAAAGGCTTTTCCTAAATACAGTTCTGCACCCAGTGAAGCTTGTTCACTTCTCTGCTCAATGAGCCAACAAAACAGTCAGGCGCCAGAGAGAGAAAAATCCTGTTTGCATTGATTGCATCCTGAATGCCTCTGCCCACCTCCTGGGAGGCAGCTTATTTCACACATCCTCATGACAGAGTAATGCGACTTCATTGACTGGCAAGCAGCTGTCAGTGCAGCCTGTGAGGTGTCTGGGTGTGCCCACACACCGAAATCAAGACAGAATGGAAAGCGCAGCACTGCAATTGAAATTTAAAGGGGAAGTAAGTCTTTACTACCATTCGCTTACAAAAGTGGAGGCTGTAGCTATGTTCAAATATAATCACGTCTATGAACCCATTTGTCAAGCAATAGAAAAGCACAGTTTTCATTTATTCACCTTTTTGCTTTGGAGCAGGGCTTCAGATAACAGGTGCTAGAAAGGCAGTATCAGGAACCAAGACTCCAGCAGGGCCAAGCAAGCAGGTATTAGGATCTGGCTGGCCATCCACTGCTGTCATACCCATTCACGTATTCCTACCCCTTTTCCCCTCCTTTTCCCCTCTCCTTTGCTCCATAAAGGAGGCTTCTTTGCATCTGCTTCTGAGCCTGTCTTCACCTACATGCATGTCCTTGCCTAACATGAGTCCAGTGAAAGGTGACAGATGACCACATCTTCTGACATTAGATGCAGGGATTCACATACCATGACTCCATAGTTATTTGCATTGGGGAGGTCTGAAGGAGGTCCACATGCTGTTTATGCATGTGTGCAATCTTTTTACTTCTGAAAAGCCTGGGATGGAAGACCAATGGATGAAATACGGGACCTTTTATGCCAAATTTATGTTTTTAATGAACTCTTTGCTTTGGCAACTCTGTGATCACTTAATTTGGCAGCATGGTTAAGGGGAAATATGATTGAGAAAGCTATGTATGTTTTTGAGACTCGTGTCGAGTATGGTTAGCTGAGTAAATAATTCTTTCATTCTGATTATAAAATCACTTAGCTGTTAAAATATATAGCTTCTCTTTTATTTTCACTGCCACCACTATACTCTAGAACTTCATGATAATGCCTTTATTAATGCAACAACCTTCTAGCTTCTTTCTCTGCTTCTGGGCATTTTCATTTAATACACCATGCATATTGCTACCA
Source organism: Alouatta palliata (assembly GCA_004027835.1). Lineage (NCBI taxonomy): Eukaryota > Metazoa > Chordata > Mammalia > Primates > Atelidae > Alouatta > Alouatta palliata. Next base: position 81,527 of record PVKV010008659.1, read on the forward strand.
GATGATATGCTATTTACGTAATGCCACTCCCTCATTAGGGAACCTACAATAGCTCCCATCTGCTTATACAATCAAATCTAGACTCCCTTTATCTAACCTTCAAGCTCTCTATGGTCTGGTCCCATTTACCTGTCTGCACATACATTGAAACTTACATGCCGCTGCCTTGCATCTCACCCCTGATTGAGCAGAGGAAGCTTAGTCCCGCTGCTCTGCCTCAGTGCCTTGCTATTTCCCCGTTTTTAAGATTACTACTTTGCCTCCACCCATCAGACAGATACACTTTTCACATCTCACCCTAGACTCTTTTGTATCTATGACCCCTTTCCAAAAGTTACCATCCACATCAGCTTCTTTCTTGAGTTCCTATCACTCTAGTAGGCAAATGCTTGGCACTATTTTTACTCTAGTATCTTGCAGTGATATTAGTGTCTTATCTATAAAGCTTCATCTCCAGGATGAATTTTTTACTTTCTTGATTCTCAGTCTCCAGAATGCCCAGTATGCTCCTCTTGTGTAAAGAACATTGAAGCTGGAATTGAAAGGCCAAGTTTGAGGCCTGACTCTTTAACTGACAAGCCATGTAGACTTGGATGCGCCCTTGACCTCTTTAAGCCTCTGTTCCCTTAGCTATAAAACGGAACTCAAGATATTTTCACAGCCTATTTCACAGAGTAGTTTTAGCGCTCAAATACAATTGCATGTGAGAGTATTTTATGAGCCTTAAAGTGCTGCAAGAACAGAAGGCCCCATTATTATTGTAGTTTGTCTGTAATATTTAACTTAAGTTGAACAGTAAAATATATCTGTGAGCCATTGTATAATCTTAAGTGCCAAATTGCTAAATAGCAGTGGCCACACCATATAACATTTATTGTACATTTCATTGTTCAGAGTGCTTTTTATTAGGAATACCATTCTGTTCTCGCCAGTGCCCTGTGAGGTTGTGGGGATCAGGTATTTTTATTCCCACTTCACAGCTAGAAAAAGGAAATCAAAGAACAAATACAGTAAGTGAATTTCTGTAAGTCACATAGTTAGTTGATGGTCACAATTGAACTGAATGAAGCTTCCATTCGGCCGCTTATTCCTTGCCTGAAAATTGTGATCATTTTCATTCCCCACATTATCACCACCAGATCCCTGCCTCTAGGACACTTTCCTTTGTGGTTTTCACTTTTCCTACTTTGTCTTATTGGTTCTTGTATAGTAAGGGTGGCTTTATATTGGCTGACAACGATCTCACTCCTGTTCATTTCATTATAATTACATTTACAGTCATATGGTGGAGGGAAAAAAATATAAGGGTCATTTTTTTTTCTTTTTTTTTTTAAGATGGAGTCTCGATTCCTCGCCAGGCTGGAGTGCAGTGGCGATCTTGGCTCACTGCAACCACCGCCTCCCTGGTTCAAGCAATTCTTTTGGCTCAGCGTCCTGAATAGCTGGGACTACAGGCATGCGCCACCACACCCAGCTAATTTTTGTATTTTTAGTAGAGACAGGATTTCACCATGTTGGCCAGGATGATCTCGATCTCTTGACCTCGTGATCTACCTGCCTCGGCCTCCCAAAGTGCTGGGATTACAGGCGTGAGCCACCGATCCCGGCCAAGGGTCATTTTTATTTCTCCTTATAAATACTGTTGCTTGACTGAAGAATTCTTAGGTTGGGGGACCCTGGATCAGAGAAGAGACCTGAGTTCAGTGTTAGGTCCTCACTCTTTTTGCAGACGGCTCAATCCTTCAGATAGGTCAGGCTCTCCCTAGAGCTTGTCCCTGCAGGTAAGACTGAGACCTGTCTCTTTTAGCCTGAGGATAAATAACGGGCTATCTGGTACTCTTCTAGACTAGAAGCAGCAGTGCACCCCCTCGTCCAGTTGTCCCTCCGCTGTGCTTAAGCTGTTTCCGACTCCTTCCCTCTGTCGCACCTGCTCATCCCAACCCTGGAACTATTCTAGCCTCCACCAAACGGGCAGTTCTGCCTCTATTGCTGACTCTACTACAGCATGTTCTGAGATGAGGATTCTTCTACTGTGTTTCATGCATTAACATGAAAGCCATGCCTCATTTCCCTTCCAGAACTCTGTTGAAAAATCTCATCCATTAGGACTTACATTGCCCCTTCACTTCACTGTTATGGGTACGAAGCCAACGGATACCTTCACCTCACCAGTCTGAAGGGATTTCTTCAATACCTTTCTGAGAAAGTGCTGCTCAAAGTGTGGAATCTTTCAGTCATCCCCACAGGGACAATGTCATCAGCAGATTACTTCCTCAACTTCAGCATAAATTTCAGCATAATTTAACATTGGCTTATTCTTGAATGAATGTCTCCAATATAATCTACTTGGAATATTTGATACCATTTTAATCCTTTAAACCATGCCAACCCCAGATGTAAATGGTTCATACTAACATATAAGAACGTGATTTTTGATCACCCACGTAAGTAGTTCCTTGCATAATAGCATCACTGAAGTTCTCCCAGGAGAAGGTAATTTCTAGAAGGCTCCTTATGAGAAAACGTGGGAGCCATAACAGCAGCCAGATTGGTCTGACCCTCTGCAGTATCTGCACTAGGACCCCAAAGCCCAATGGGTGGAGTAAGCCTCTTTTTTCTGAAGCAGCATGATTAGGTAAATGTGACTTTGTTGTACAGTTCTCACTACTGTCCTCCAAAAAACTGAGTTTGTAACATGGACCGCAAAGTGTGGCAGTCTTCCAGCTGACAGAGGCATACAAAGCAAGTCCTTATCTCAAGACAGAAAGAAGGAACCCAAGCACTGTGACTCTCACTTTATAAATCTTCTCTCAGCTCATAAACTACTTTTAACACCAGTGCTTCTTGACATTAATTCACACCAGAGGTTTTGCAACTCATAGATATGGAGGGTGTAAAGAGGCAGGGGACAAAAGAAATAAATCTGGTGGCTGCAGGGAAAGGGTTATTTGACTTCTGGGGACAGGTTATAGTAATATTCCACTGATTTTATACAGCCTTTGTCTTTCCTGCCTGCCCTGTTCTTATATTCTTATAAGAGCTGTAGAGAAAAGTCGTGTCAGGATATGGCTGGGATAGAGATATAAGGATGACAGATAGTTAACAGAAGAATGAAAAATAATGCAACTCCCAATTCTTGGGAGGAGATGAGAGACAGTGCAAGCTAAATCCTCCTCTATGTAGTAGGGATTAATAAGTGAGAAAACAGGAGCAGAAGATATAAGCATATTCACTAGAGTTATGGACGTAATCCCCAGAAAACCAAAAATCAAATGTGTTCAAATTGGCTGCCCAGGAGAGTGGGACCAAGGACAGAGAGGACTGTGGAAGGGTGCAATTTCTTTCCATCTTAAACTCTTTGGTACTACTTAGTTTGTTAACATGCACATGTGTTGCTTTTTAAATATTTTTCTTAAAATTAAAAAAAAAAACACGGCCAGGAGGGATGGCTCATGCCTGTAATCCCAGCACTTTGGGAGGCTGAGGCAGGTGGATCATGAAGTCAGGAGATCAAGATCATCCTGGCCAACATGGTGAAACCCTGTCTCTACTAAAATATAAAACACTAGCCAGGTGTGGTGGTGTGTGTCTGTAGTCTCAGATACTCGGGTTACTGAGGCAGGGGAATCACTTGAACCCGGGAGGTGGAGGCTACAGTGAGCTGAGATCTTACCACTGCACTCCAGCCTAGCTACAGAGCAAGACTCCATCTCAAAAAAAAAAAAAAAAGACAGAAAACTCATGAATTTTTTCCCAAAATTCAGAGGTTCTGTGTGTGAAGATATGACTTAGTGATAAATTAGATTGAGCTAGATGAAATAGCAAATACTGGTCCATTTTTGGCCTGTATGAATGGAAATTTCATTTGATTCAACTTAAATAGCTTTCAGATTTTGTTCTTTCATGTGGACAGGTCTTCGCTGAAAGCCCAGCATGTGACTGGGTCAGTGGCATCTTGCCATTCTGGAAATGTTGCAATTCATTGTGTCCAACAATGTTCTCTTTCCAACCAACACTTCAAGTTCTGCTCAGCTTACTAGAGAGAGTTCACAGGGCACATCTTCCAACCGCGAACCCTACGCTCAAAGTATTTGCTCCCTCTAATACCCTTAATCCAGTATTTTTTACATGTGTGATGGCAGTTTTTACATTTTGCCTTTTACAACTGTTATTTGTCTACTTGTCTCATCTCTCGGTTAGACTGTCCATCCTTTGAGCAAAAGAACCATGTTCTGCAGGGAGAGACTGTGTGGGCTTTGAAGCCATTTCCAGCATGCCTTGCCCACTTTCCACCTGCATGACTTTGGGCATCTTCCTTAACATCTCCAAGACCTGGTTACTACATCCCCAAAATGGGGACAGCGATGTCTCTCCTGAGGTCCATCAGGATGTTTGAATCAGAGGATGCATGCACAGTGCTTACAGCACACAGCTAATGTGCAATTAACACCATTTACTTCCCCTTCGTCTTATTCATCCTTGAGTCTTCCCAGCACCAAACGCAGTTCTTTTTCCCATAGATGATTAAATGGTAAATGAGGCAGTATGTTGGTTTGAAAGATTTTGGAAGTATTTCAAAATCATTTCAGGATAATAGATATTAACACTACCTTTTTTTTTTTTTTTTGAGACGGAGTTTCGCTCTTGTTGCCCAGGCTGGAGTGCAATGGTGCGATCTCGGCTCACCGCAACCTCCGCCTCCTGGGTTCAAGCAATTCTCCTGCCTCAGCCTCCCGAGTAGCTGGGACTACAGGCACGTGCCACCATACCCAGCTCATTTTTGTATTTTTAGTAGAGACGGGGTTTCACCATGTTGACCAGGATGGTCTCGATCTCTTGACCTCGTGATCCACCC
>PVKV010008660.1:0-23767 GCA_004027835.1 Alouatta palliata
TTTTTTTTTTAAGAACAGGAGTAGAAAAAGGTCTCTGTATTCTGAATGGGAAGACAGTGTAAAGCAATTTTTTCCCTTTTCCTGTCCTTCTTTAAAAAAAAATAAACAGCCGTATGCCTCTGCTAAATACCAACTGCCTCATCACCTTTTGTCTAGATCAGGCAGGTTACATTTGGTTTTAAGGAATTAGGAATACGTTTCTTTCCAGCCCCTCAGTAACCCATGCGATTGTGATTCTCTTCTTGACTTTGCTAGGTGGCATGGAATGCTCACATGGAATTGCCATCTGAGGCTGCTCACCATGCTTCCTGAAGATGCCCGTGTGGAAGAATTTTGACATGCCAGTGTCCTCATTCTACAGGGTGTTCCATTCCTTTGCAATCTCAGAAAATGGGATTAAAATAAACTATTCTGTAAAATAAGAAGACTGTTTTCCATTTTTAATGGCCACCATGTATTAAGATGGACATCTACTGCACGCAATACGAAGTTCTATGGTGGCAAAGAAGCAAGTTCCTGTCTAAAACTGATCCTGAATAAAAACAGACTTGAGTGGATATGAGAATGTTGGTTAGTGGCAGAAGAGTCAAAAAATGGCAGTTTACTATTCGGTTATTTGCCAGTTGTTTTATACTGAGCTTCATTTTTTGGGGCCCAATGGATAATCACATTGTGAGCCATGTGAAGTCATATTCTTACAGATACCTCATAAATAGCTATGAGTTTGTGAATGATACCCTGTCTCTTAAGCACACCTCAGCTGGGCCTCGCTACCCATACTTGATTAACCACAAGGAAAAGTGTCAAGCTCAAGATATCCTCCTTTTACTGTTTGTAAAAACTGCTCCTAAAAACTATGATCGACGTTCTGCAATTAGAAAGACGTGGGGCAATGAGAATTATGCCCGGTCTCAGCTGAAAGCCAACATCAAAACTCTGTTTGCCTTAGGAACTCCTAATCCACTGGAGGGAAAAGAACTGCAAAGAAAACTGGTTTTGGAAGATCAAAAGTACAATGATATAATTCAGCAAGACTTTGTTGATTCTTTCTACAATCTTACTCTGAAGTTACTTCTGCAGTTCAGTTGGGCAAACACGTATTGTCCACATGCCAGATTTCTTATGACTGCTGATGATGACATATTTATTCACATGCCAAATCTCATTGAATACCTTCAAAGTTTAGAACAGATTGGTGTTCAGGACTTTTGGATTGGTCGTGTTCATCGTGGTGCTCCTCCCATTAGAGATAAAAGCAGCAAATATTACGTGTCCCATGAAATGTACCAGTGGCCAGCTTACCCTGACTACACGGCTGGAGCTGCCTACGTCATCTCTGGCGATGTAGCTGCCAAAGTCTATGAGGCATCACAGACACTTAATTCTAGTCTTTACATAGACGACGTGTTCATGGGCCTGTGTGCCAATAAAATGGGAATAGTACCACAGCACCATGTATTTTTTTCTGGAGAGGGTAAAACTCCTTACCATGCCTGCATCTATGATAAAATGATGACATCTCATGGACATTTACAAGATCTCCAGGACCTTTGGAAGAATGCTACAGACCCAAAAGTAAAAACCATTTCAAAAGGTTTTTTTGGTCAGATATACTGCAGGTTAATTAAGATAGTTCTCCTTTGTAAAATTAGCTATGTGGACACATATCCTTGCAGGGCTGCATTTTTCTAATAGCAGTACTTGAATGTTGTATGTTTTCACTGTCACTGAGTCAGACCTCGATGAAAAAATCCTTTAAATGTTTGTCTGTACTCTAGGTAAAATGAACATGAAAGACAAAGAAATATTTTGATAGCCTAGGCCATCAGAATGTTTCTTTGATTCTAGAAGCTGTTTAATATAACTTATCTACTTCAGTGCCTAAATTCGTTTCAAAGAATTTGTATTTAGAAAAGGTTTATATTCTTAATGAAAACGAAACGAAAGGGAAGCTCACGTTCTCATTTAATGCCACAAATATACTTGAGGTATATTCTTAAGAAGTCTTGGTGTTAGAATAACTGCTTTTGGAAAATACCAAATGAATGTACAGTACAGCATTTCAAGGAAATGAATATATTGTTAGACCAAGTAAACCAGTTTCTTTTTGTTAAAGAGCACTTGGTGGAGGTGATAGGGTCAGGGAAAGGTCAGCATAGGAGGGAAGTACATAAATCTAGTAAAAGAAAGTCTCTTGTTCTTAAAAGGAGATGCAGGAAAATGTGTACAATTTTATTATACACAGACAAATCTCTTATTATCACATCCATATAGCTATTTTACCTAGATGGTGTTAGAGTCATTAAAATATATTTGTATCTTTTTTCAAAGTTTAACGCAAATTTTGAGAAAAGTCATTAACGCTGCTCTAGCTAATACTTTATGTATGTTTTTAATGGATTTTTTTAAATATTAGAAAAGGACTCATAAAATGGGCAGCTGGTTGCTCATAGGAGCCTTCTCTAGGGAAAAACCATTTTTAATTCAAATAAGCTCATTTTAATGAATTTTTCAACTGGCTTTTAAGTATTCAGTATTGGCCTGTGTCTCAAGTTGTTACTTGAATGTAGTTTCCATAGAGGAATGTAATAATGGACAGACTTCAAATGGAAAGACAGAACATTAAAAGCCTAATTTCTCCATAATTTTATAAGATGAAATCTGAGTGTTTAAATCATTGTACTGATTACTAAAATTAACCCACCCCTCCCCAAAAGGTCTTATAAACACGGCACTTGGTTCCAAGTTTAGAGTTTTAAATTGAGAGCATTAAACATCAAAGTTATAATATCTAAAACAATCTACTTTCATCAAATAACTGTCAGAGATGATCTTTATTTTCTAAATATTTCAAACTTGAAAACAGAGTAAAAACGTGATAGAAAAGTTGCCAGTTTGAGGTTTAAAGCATTTTTTTATTGCATTTTAGGTTTTGGGGTACATGTGAAGAACATGCAAAACTGTTGCATAGGTACACACATGGCAGTGTGATTTGCTGCCCTCCTCCCCATCACTTATATCTGGCATTTCTCCCCATGCTATCTGTCCCCAACTCTCCACACCCCCAATTTAAAGCATTTTTAAAGCTGCATGTTCCTTGTAATCAAAGAGTTGTGTCTGAAATCTAATAAAGTAAGTTATGTTTATTTTACAAAGCAGGATAAAAATGTATAATACACACTACCTCCCCTCACTACAGAAAGAACAAGGTGGTGTCTACTGCTAGGGAGATTATATGAAGGCCAAAATAATGACATCAGCAAAAGTGGCTGAACTGGCTCTAAGACCTTTGCCTGCAGGAGGGACCTGTTAGGGAAAATAAGATGTCTCATATAATAAGGTGATGTCTGAAACATGCAAAACAGAACTAAAAAAAAGTCGCAGTATACACAACTGGATGATGATATTTACAGTTTTTAGCAGGTAGTGTTTTAATGTTTACAGAAATTTTAATTTTTTTCCTATTTTGAAATTTGAGGCTTGTTTACATTGTTTAATTTAGCATTTTTAACTAATGTCAAAACTACAGTGTCAAACATTCTAGGTTGTAGTTACTTTCAGAGTAGATACAGGATACAGGGTTTTAGATCATTACAGTTTAAGTTTTCTGACCAATTAAAAAAAAAACAACTGTAGAGAACAAAAGCATATTTGACCAAGCAACAGGCTTATAATTAATTTGTATTAGCTGATTCTTTAATAATGTTTTGCCTTTTGGCCATATACGCCCTGTGTATCTATACTTGGAAGTGTTCAGAGTTACCATTGGTTGAAAACATCCGTGTCTCTGGCCATCAAAGTGATCTTGTTTACAGCAATGCTTTTGTGAAACAATTATTTATTTGCTGAAAGAGCTCTTATGAACTGTGTCCTTTTTAATTTTGCTTAGAATAGAATGGAGCAGGTTTAAATTTCAAGGAAATATGAAGGCACTTCCTTTTTTTTTCTAAGAAGCCAAGTTGCTAGATGATTCCTTCATCACACTTAAAGTACTAGAAAGAGTATTTGTAAATAAAAGGGTTCCAACCTTTTAAAAAAGAAGGAAAAAACTTTTTGGTGCTCCGATGCAGGGCTATCTTTTTTAGAAATGTCAACAAAGGGAAAATGCACTGTCAGCTTGGATGGTCACTTGAATAGAAGATGGTTATACAAAGTGTTACTGTTAACATTTTTTTACCTTTGGGTTGGTTTACATCTTTTTCCCATATTGTTAATTTTGTACCAAAATGTTAAATATTTGTATTCTCTGAATTTTGCTCTCGTATGGCAAAATAATTAGTGGGTTTTTTAAAAATCTATGATTTCCAATAAACAACTGAAAAATTATCAGGAGATATGTATTTAAACTGTTTCATGAACATTGTTTATATAACCATTCATTCTGTTTTAATGTACTGCGTGATCTCAGCCTGATTCCTGTAGGATTTTCATGTTCTCTGCATTATAGAGCCACCTAAGATGCTACTGTTTGTTAAATGACTCATGCTAGAATGTCTAGATGGGGAGATGTTCTTTCCTAATATGGTCATGTGCCACAAAATGATGTTTCGGTTAACAATGGACTACATATATGATGACAGTCCCATGAAATGGTAACGGGGCTGCCCTATATAGGTGTACCATTTTTAATCTTTTATACCATATTTTTGCTGTACCTTTTGTATATTTAGATGTGTTTAGATACACAAATACTTTCCACTGTCTTACAGTTGCCTGCAGCATTCAGTACAGTAATGTGCTGTATGGGTTTGTAGCCCAGGAGCAACAGGTTCTACCATATAGCTAGGCGTCTAGTAGGCTGTTCCATCTAGGTGCTCGCATGTGTACCCTGCAATGTTTGCACATCAATATGCTCACCTAAAGATGCATTTCTTGGCCAGGTGCGGTGGCTCACGCCTGTAATCCCAGCACTTTGGGGGGCCAAGGCAGGCAGACCACCTGAGGTCAGGAGTTTGAGACCAGCCTGGGCAACATGCTGAAACCCCAGCTCTACGAAAAATATAAAAATTAGCCGGGTGTGATGGCAAACACCGGTAATCCCAGCTACTTGGGAGGCTGAGGCAGGAGAATCATCACACCTAGGAGACAGAGGTTGCAGTGAGCCGAGATCGCGCCACTGTGCTCCAGCCTAGGTGACAGAGCAAGACTCTGTCTCAAAAAAAAAAAAAGATGCATTTCTCAGAACTTATCCTCACTAAGCAATGCATGGCTATATTCTGTTCAGAAAGGGAAGAAATCACCTGTAGCTACTGCACCTTACCATTTGAAAAGGTTACATTTTCCTTTTCTTTGATATTGTTAGCTGTCCGAAATACAGTCAGTTTTAGCCGTGATCTCCTAGTATCAGGAATGCCCTTATACTTACTTCCGAGTGTTTGGTGCTTCGATATATTTGCATGTAGTGTGCTCTCACCTGTTTTTTACCCGATTCCTGCTCAGTTCTTCACATAGTATATTGTGTATCTCAATCTTTATTTAAAACTTGTGAGCATTTGAATTATTTGGTTATGGTAGAACTTTTCACTTGCAAGGCATGGTAGGAGTGTTGGTAGTTGTTGGTAGTTGGTGCTAAAATGTGATTGCTTGGAAGAATTAACGACCTACATTTGGGGACTTTAATTGGATACTATAGATGCAATAAGAATAGAACCAGAGAACTTGATATGCAAGGTTATTCTTTCTGCTATAACGATGGGAGGAATATTCGATGTCTCTTTGAGTCAGTTTTCCTTTCAATCACTTCTGCATTCTGCAGTGACAAAATCCTTAATCATCGCTTTCATGACAATATTCCTTTACTCCAGACATCAAAGACTCCCTACTGCTTCCAGCATCAAATCTAAACTCTTTGACCTGGTTTTCAAGGCCCTATGTAATCTTTTCCACCTTCATCCCTATCGCTTGGTTTTTACCACTGCCACTGTTACCTATTATACTTGTCATTCATGACCATACCTCGCTTAAGTTGGTTTTCCTTGCCAAGAACACCTTTTTTTTTTAAATATATATATATTTTTTATTGCATTTTAGGTTTTGGGGTACATGTGAAGAACATGCAAGATTGTTGCATAGGTACACACATGGCAGTGTGATTTGCTGCCTTCCTCCCCATCACCTATAACTGGCATTTCTCCCCATGCTATCCCTCCCCAACTCCCCACCCCCCACTGTCCCTCCCCTTTTTCCCCCCCCGACAGACCCCAGTGTGAGATGCTCCCCTCCCTGTGTCCATGTGTTCTCCTTGTTCAACACCCACCTATGACCCTCCTCCCCAGACTGATGCTTAGACACATACATTATTGTACTACCTACTAATCATTCCATGTTTTTTTTTTTTTTACTTAGCTGTAAGTTTTGAAGGCCACCATGCCTTGTGTAGTGTCCTCTTAGGGTTCTGAATAATTAATCATCCCCCAAAATCTGACTGCCTTCTATATGCCAAGCAAGTTTGCATTAGTTACACAGCAAAACTCAACTCTACAAAATCAAAAAGGAGTAAGGAAATATAGATTAAACAGCTGCAGCAAAGACAGGTGATCTTAAGGTGTTTATTCAAAAGCTGGTGGTAGAACAAAACCATAGTCTTATAGATTCTACCTCTTGATTAACTCAGTGGCTAAGTTTGCCTGTTCTCAAAGTCCTTTTGCAAGAATGTAAAGATAATTTGGTTTTCTTAGTTAAGCGCTGTAACTTTTTTCCTTTGCGTTTCTCATAAGAAATATGATCTAGCAGTCTGCCATAAGTTGTTTTGTCTTTTTGAGGCAGGGTCTTGCTCTATCACCCAGACTGCAGCACAGCTGTGCGATCACAGCTTAGCTTACCGAAGCCTCAGCCTCCTGGGCTCAAGCAATCTTCTCAGTCTCCTGCGTAGCTGAGACTACAGGTGCGTGCCACCACACCCAGCTAATGTTTTAAATTTTTTGTGGAGATGGGGGTCTCACTATGTTGCCCAGGCTGGTCTTGAACTCCTGGGCTCGAGTAATTCTCCTACCTCGGCCTTCCAAAGAGTTGGAAAGTGTTGGGATTACAGGCATGAGCCACTGCACCTGGCCTGCTATAAGTTAATACAATAATTCATCAACTAACTTAATGGTTTTAACTAAGACTCTTATAGAAGTAGGTATAAGTTTCAGTAAAAGTCTCAAAAGATAAACTGTCACTTAAGGAAAACTATAGCACATATCATTGCCAAATGGTGTTTTTCAGCAATTACACCATTCAACACTCACATTCTGATACGTGGAACTGGGCCATTCATTATAACTCAGGGACACACTTCAGTCAGTAAGAGCCCACAGATGTTTCTTTGAATACAACGTAAGTGAAAAAATATAAAGTAGTCTAATTAATATGATCTTTAAGCAAGGAGCAAGTTTGTAAAGATGTCTGTTCACTCATTCTACAGACATTTTTCAGAGGCCTGCTGAGAAGTCAAGCATTATGATAGACACCACGGATAAAAGCAGCTTACAAGTCAAACAGTGTGGCTATAAATAATGTGACTAGCACTAGCACGGGTGTCATGATGGGGATTCTGAGTATAAATATTTAAAAAAAACAAATTTCCCCTTGTATTTTTGGCTTTTACCTCCCTAATTTAGGCTTTCTGAACTGCATGGCGTTTGTATGGATGCAAACACCTTTCTACAGAGCAAAAACAGCATTTGTATAAATTGTGTCTTTGGGGAACCAAGAGACTTCAAATGTGTTTAAACCAATAATCCAGTCGATAGCGACATAAGCTGACATGGAATATTCTCTTGATAGGCCATTTCTTAGAACAGTGTATTCTTAGAAGTTTGGTGTCTAAGGTGTCATTTTACGCTCTTTTGCTTGTTGCTTTCATGAGATTCACAAGTTTCGTTCTTGGGTACGTAAATGAAAGTTAGTATGTAGGATAAATATTATGATTCTTACCTGGGAAAGACAGGTGCTGAGATGTAAAAGGGGATCCTCGCCACCCGTGCCCCTCCGCCCCGCACCTGAGTCTGCACTCTTACCTGCAGGGGGAGAGGTCTCCGAGCCTGGCCGGCTGCTCCAGCTCAGGGTTTCCTCTCTCACGATGGCTTTCAAAGACTTCTTCATTCTGAAGTGAAAGAAATTTTGGCAAGATTTGATACTGTGGGGACCTCCTAATCTGTATTTTTCTTTCTCCTAATTTCTGTGTTAGATTTTGGTTTTGATTCTCTCAATGAGCAAAAGATCCAGTTTCTCATGCTGTTCTTTCTTGGGTTTTCCAGCCACTCTGTGGATCCATTACAGTTTGCCCTTTTTGGCATCCATTAGGCACAGTAAAAACTCATTCTGAAAAGCAGATATCAGCCGGGTGCAGTGGCTCACGCCTGTAATTCCAGCACTTTGGGAGGCCAAGGCAGGCGGATCACCTGAGGTCAGGAGTTCAAGGCCAGCCTGGCCAACATAATGAAACCCATCTCTACCAAAAATACAAAAAAATTAGCTGGGTATGGTGGCAGGTGCCTGTAATCCCACTACTCAGGAGGCTGAGGCAGGAGAACCGCTTGAACCGCTTGAACCCGGGAGGCCGAGGTTGTAGTTAGCCAAGATCTCGCCACTGCACTCCAGCCTTGGAAGGCCGTCTCAAAAAACAACAACAACAACAACAAGTGCAACCTCCCCCTCCCAGGTTCTCTGCCACACCTGGCTAATTTTTTAGTTTTAGTAGAGATGGGGTTTCACCATGTTGGCCAGGCTGGTCTCGAACTCCTGACCTCAGGTGATCTGCTCGCCTTGGCCTCCCAAAGTGCTGGGTTTACAGGCAAGATTTAGGTATTTTAGATTTAGAGACTCAATTTCTATGAAGCAATTCTTTATTTTCCTATTTACGGCAAACAAATTCCTGAGAGTCAGCCTAATTTATCCAGGATCAAAATACAAATTAGTGAGTGAACAGAGATTAGATGGTGAATTGTCCTTAGTTCTGAAAAAGCACTTCCATTTTAAAAAATCTTTTGTTATTTTATAGCTCCTCACCGCAACTGCCCTCCACCCTTGCCTTTGATGCATTTGCAGGCTTCAGGGGGACCAGGGAACAAAGCTGGGGCCTGGTAGCCCCACTCCTGCCTGCTGGGGAGAACACGTGAAAATTACAGATTATCACAGCAATTAGCGCCTGTACTTGGGGGATCTGCAAAGTGAGGAGGTCCCAGCTCCTCATTGCACAGGGGTCCATTTGGCAGTGACCTTGCTCTGGAGACGATGATATTCCTTCAGCCTGAGGGAAGTGATGTTGATGAACCTGGTGGCGTCAATTGGCTCATAATCGCCCTGCACCTTCAAGCTCATCAGCTCCTCATTGTAGAAAGATAGTGGGGACTCCCAGCCTAGGATGGACACCCAGCCCTTGAAGACAGACACCTGCACTTTCCCTTCCACTCGCTCCTGGGACTTGGCGATGCAGTGGTAGACAAATTCACACTCAGGGCTGTGCTGGAAACCGGTGTACACCAGCTCAGCAAATTTCAAGTCCAGGCCTTGTATTTTGCGCACTTCCCGATCCATGGTGAAGGCCTCGATGTCTTAACGAGCGTGGTAAAGGATGGTACCTGCTGAGGTCTCGTAGATATCTTGGGACTTCATTCCAGTGAAGCAGTTCTCCATGATGTCGATACGGCCCACGCCATGCGTGCCCACGACTTTGTTCAGGTACCTGAAGAGCTCCAAGGAGGTCTGGTGGGTGGTGCCATCCTTGACGAAGGTATCACATCCTTGACATTGACCTTCACGGACCCCTTTTTCGAACTGGATCTCAAGAATATCAGAGGTGTTGGGGGCTTTGGCCAGGTCCTGGGTCTTCGTTTAGAGACCTGGAGGTGCTTTGGTTCTCGGGGTTCTTCAGGACTCCGGCCTCGTAGCTGATGTGCATGAGGTTCTCATCCATGCTCCCCAGGTTCCTGGGAGTGACCGGGACGGGAATCCCATGTTGCTCTGTGTATTCCATCAAGTCATTGCGGCCTCTGAGCCGGATGTAGAACTCGGGCATCCTCAGGAAGAATGACCTTTATCCTGGGGGCCAGCGAGTAGCAGGTGAGCTCAAACTGGACCCCATCACTCCCCTTTCCTGTGGCGCTGTGGGACACATACTTGGTCCCCTCCCGCTGGGCAATTTCCACTTGTTTGTGGGCGACGCAGGGTCTGTTGAGAGAGGTGCCCGGAGGTAGCGGTCCTCATACAGTGTACTGGACTGGATGGCCAGCCAGATGAACAACTCCACAAAGCCCCTTGAACACCTCTTTGGCCCCAAGCTTCAGTGCCTTCTTCCTGGCTTCCTTGAAGTCTTCCTTCTGGCCATTGTTGGCCAGGTAGGCAGTGATATCATAGCCTTGTTCCTTCAGCCACACGAGGATGCAGGAGGTGTCCAGGCCACCACTGTAGGCCAGAACCATGGAGCCTTTGCTGGACACGGCATCTGGGATTGGAGGTGCGAATTCCCGGCATTGTATCTGGAATCTGTCTGTCTTCGCGGTGCAGTGGACCACTCGGGCCCAGGCAGCGGTGGCAGGCGACAGAGCACGGCCAAGCACTTCCATTTCGATCCATTTTATTAAAGTCTTGTTTTTAGTTTTATTGAGGTTTATTTAGATTTATTGAGGTATAAGTTACATACCAAAAAATTAACCTTTTTATATGTAGAGCTGGTTACATTTTCACACATGTACATAGCTACGAAACCACCACAGGGAAAATACAGAACATCTTCACTATCCCCAAATTCCCTTTGCAGTCACTCCTGTCCCTCCACCGCCAGCTTCTGGCAGCCACTGCTCTGATTTCTGTCCACATGCTTAGCCTTTCCCAGAATGTCATGTAAATAGCATCAGGGAGTAGAGTGTATACAGCCTTTTGAGTCTGGCTTCCTTCACATAGCAAAAGGCTTTTGTGATTCATCCCTGGTGTTGCCTGTATCAGTAGTCAATGGCTTTTTAATGACTGTATTGTTTGAAGGTACCACAGTTTGTTTACCCTTTGCAGTCAATATTTTACAATACACACTGGGGAAACATCATTTACGCTTTATAAATCAGGTTACGGTTCTGTTTAGATATGTTAATTTACATTCTCAAAAAAGGTAGTATAGATTCAGAAAAGGCCCTCATTACATTGTTAAGGGCAATTTAATGAGTAAACACAAAGGTTCCTTGTAAATTCGAACCACAAGTTGAAGGATGAGCTCTCCCCTGACTGAGGAATATAGATGGGAAATCTCCTTGCAAAGTAGGTGAGAGAGACAGCCCACTGCTGAGCGGCTGATTGACACTGCAGCTAGACAGTACGCTTCCTGGCTCCCAGAAAGCAGTCCAGGCAAGGCTCCCGCGTCCACAATGCTGATCACGGAGTCCGCTATTTAAAATGTTGAGTGGACTAAAGAAAACTGTGGGTCTTTCATCTTTTTTGTAGGTGTCTTCCCAATTCTGATATCATATCCAGAAAGCAAGCTAACTAAAGAAGTATCTGGGATACTAGTTTTGCCAATTCAGCTCTAAAACAGTATGGCAATCTTATATTCCAGGTCTACACACACACACACACACACACACACACACACACACACACACACACAATGTTTTCTTTTTAAAATAGAATGCCAGTCCAATAAGAATCTAAATTTTAGTTCCCTCTACTATATGTATACATCCATATCTATATATATATCCCTATATACATATCCATATGTATATCCATATATATCCATATATATATCTGACCAGGGACCAGATAATATTTTTCATGAGTCAATATATGGAAGTTGGCCAGGTGCAGTGGCTCACACCTACAATCCCAGCACTTTGGGAGGCTGAGGTCAGTGGCTTATTTGAGGTCAGGAGTTCAAGACCAGCTGGCCAACATGATGAAACCCTGTCTCTACTAAAAGTACAAAACTTAGCTGGGCGGTAGTGGCATGCGCCTGTAATCCCATCTATTCACGAGACTAAGGCAGGACAATCACTTGAGCCTGGGAGGTGGAGGCTGTGGTGAGCTGGTGCCATGCCACTGGGCTCCAGTCTGGATGACAGTGAAACCCTGTCTCAAAAAATATATATATATAAATGATTAATTTAATTAAATATGTGTTTAATATAATGAAATATATATCATATAATTATAATATATTTAACATATTTTTAACATGTATATTTTATATAAATATAAATACTAATATATATATTTATATCTTATATTTATATTTTATATTTATTTATATGTAATTTTTAATATAACATATACTTTATATTATATTAAAATATATATTAAAATATATTTATTATATTTTATTTATATTTAAAAATTTTATATTTGTGTATTTTGATATACTTATATATTTATTTATATTTTAAATATATAATATAAAAATATATTAATATATATTTAATATAATCACATAAATATATATATATTTATGAGTAAATACCAGTCCCAGGATTCACATTCAGTCCACTTATTTTCACCTCACTACCAAGTCTTTCCCCACATTTTCTATGTAACGCTGACTAAGTCACACGGCAGTGAATGTTACATTGTATCCTTTGCAGTTTCTCCTCTATGACATTACTATGTCCCAATTCCCCACTAGACTTTGAACTCAGTCTTACTCACCTTTGGATCCCAGCCTGTAATACAGGCCCTTCATAAAGAGTGACCATTATTACTAACAAAACTTCCTCTCACTGTGAAACCTGCTCCAGGTTATAAAATGCATTGTGCTCTTTGGAACTCTATTGATTATTGTATGCAGAGTGGATTATAGAGTCTTATTTCATAATAACTTAGTGATGGAAAAATAACAATGACTCAGGTGTAGGTAATGGACTTTGTCATCTTTTACACTGAATGGTGATGTCTCCCTCATTTATAGATCTTGTCTGCATGAGGTGTCCTCGGGAGCTTGCAGAAATGCTCTGGCACAGACTGAGCTGCATCAACCCTGGCTCTTGCTGACATGTGCAGACAGTTGGCATGTGGGTAGAGAAAGTGTCCTCTGCCAAGCAAGTCCAGTGGAATAGAACACTGGTGCCATTGAGGGAATGGGAAGGCCCACAGCAGATCCAGAGGCTGCATTCATGAAAGCTGCACTGTACACCAATGTTTTACTAAGGTATAGACAGATTAGCTGTGTGCTAGCATAGTGGCTTTCAAAGTCTGACCGCAACTCATAAGAAGTACATCATCACACACACACACACTCACATACACACACACTTTTTCATTTACGGCATAACTGATGTGGTATCTTCTATTTTTATTTTTTAAATATATTTTATTTTGATGGAGTTTCGCTCTTGTTGCCCAGGCTGGAGTGCAGTGGTGTGATCTTGCCTCACTGCAACCTCTGCCTCCTGGGTCCAAGCGATTCTCCTGCCTCAGCCTCTCAAGTAGCTGGGATTACAGGCACTTGCCACCATGCCTGGTTAATTTTTGTATTTTTAGTAGAGACAGGGTTTCACCATGTTGGCCAGGCTGGTCTCAAACTCCCAAGCTGTCTGCCTGCCTTGGACTCCCAAAGCGTTGGGATTACAGATGTGAACCACTGCCCCCAGCCTATTTCTAAATGTTACCTGTTTTCTTTCTGCTCTTACTGATTCCTTTTTAAGTGCTAGTGAATCCAGCAAACTGAGTTCACTATCACCACTGTGACCTTTGGAAACCTCATCAAGAGTGAAAAGAGCACACATTTGGGTGTGAGAAGCAGTTCTTGATGGGAGTCTCTGGCTTACTTTTTATTTAAAAAAAAAAAAAAAAAAAAAGGAAAAAGAAAGAAAAGTGACCTTGGGCAAGAATTCTGTACCTTAGTTCCTTCATCTGTAAAACAGGGATAATTACATCTTTATCAGAGGATTGATGTGGCAATTAGAGATAATGTGTAAAATGCTTAGCACAAAGGAAGGCTGAACAAGTGGCACTTACGTCAGCTGTTTGATGTCTACCTTCTGGGGACTAAAGGAGGTACTGCCTGACCTCCAGCAGGTACTGAGCAACAGCTGCCTGTTCATGTATAATGTAGACTCCTGCTTCTCACTGGCTGTGAGATGTTAGCTAAGTCACCCAGCCTCCTGTGCATTCATTCTCTTCTGTGCAAAATGAGGGAAATGTGTGATTTGCTAGGAAACCTCACCTCTGTATGTTGGTGCAAAAGTAACTGAGGTTTTTGCCATTGAAAAGCAGATTAATATACATAATCTTGGTACATATATGTGTCTATATGTGTGGATATATGTTTATATATGTATATATGTGTGTGTGTTTATATATTTTTATATATACACAAAAAATGTGCCTTGGTATACCTTCGTGTGTGTGTACATACACCCCCCCCCAAGACTGGTGCTATTCCTTCTAATTTTGAGATGAAAGCCGAATTGTAGCCAAAGTACTTTTGGGAAAATTTAAAATTACACATTTTGAAAGCTCTAGAAGGAAGAGGGCATATTCAAGTAAAAGCTTTCATTTATTCAAACAGTAGACAAAAAATAATGACCACAGACTAACTCAGCAATTGCTGCCGTTTTTCTTAGTGAGGGATTCCTTAGGAGCTCCACTGAATGACAGAAGGAAGCTCTTCTCAAGCAGAACCACAGTCCTTCCTGTGACCCTGCATCCGTTTCCCTGCCTTCGGTCACCCTGAGTTGCCCCTAGGGTATCCCTAGGAGAGGGAAGGCTGGCAGCCAGCAGGTGCTATGAAAGGAGAGTCACTCTAACAAAGAACGAAAGATGGATAAGAATTATATATATAAAAAAGAAAGGACAGTCACTCATGCCTGCCCTATCGGGAGGCCAGTCAGGCGGAACGGCCCCTCTTCCCTAATGGTAATTTTATCCTGAAGAAAAAGGGTGGCAACAAAGGCAGGAGTGAAGCTCTGGGTCCAGCTCCCCTCACACCCCCCAACCCCCATATCCACCCACAAACCTCCACCTCCCAGTTCCAGCCTCTCTCCAGTTCCAAAGTGACGCCAACCAGCACACAGGCTCTCCAGGGGCACCCTGAATGGTGACTTCTTACATTTTCTCAACACACTTCTAATCGTTCGTTCTCCCCTATACTTTGAGGAAATACATGCTCTCAAAATCGGAAAAAACAAAAAAACAAAAAAACAGGCTAAGTTTCTAGCCTGGAGGAATTTTGTAAACAGAAATTTTTTTCAGTTTCTCTAAAGGATATATAAATCTTTTTTAAATTTATATTTTGAAAAGTCCCAATAGCTAATTTTCAATTGATTTTTAAAATTGTTTTTTTTCTTCCCTAAAGGGGAGATAGCAACCTTTGAGTGGAATTAAATTTGCTTTTCCCCAAAGTTAAATTATTTTACTTCATGGTTTTAGGAATGTGTAGAAAGCGATTTCAGTTCCATCTCTTTTAAAAGCAAGAGTCTGGGCTGAGCGCGGTGGCTCACGCCTGTAATCTCAGCACTTAGGGAGGTCGGGGCGGGGGGGGGGGGGCAGATCACCTGAGGTCAGGAGTTTGAGATCAGCCTGGCCAACATGGTGAAACCACATCTCTATTAAAGATACAGAATTAGTCGTGCGCGCCTGTACTTCAAGCTACTTGGGAGGCTGACGCAGGAGAATTGCTTGAACCCGGGGGGTGCAGGTTGCAGTGAGCTGAGATCACACCACTGCACTCCAGCCTGGGTGACAGAGAGAAACTCTGTTACCGAGAGTGACAGAAAAAAAAAAAAAAAAAAAAAAAAAGCAAGGGTATCTGGTAATTTAAGATGTGAAAGTATTATTTACTATTATAATCACTTTCCTTAAAAACAGGAGCTATTAGGCCCAATTCTGAAGAGAGAAAAAAAAAAAAGCAGATTTCAAGGGCCCGTGCCACCCTCTTTGTTTAAAGTAAAGTGATAAGAAAGTGTTAAAAGCTCAGCATTTTCTGGTGTTGTAAAATTAATGAATTATGTAAATTAATTATGGAACTGGGAAATAAAATGAAAAGGTATGCCAAGAATTTGTTCTCTACTAAATGGGATGCAGGGAGGATAGTGAGAAAGAAAGGGAAGGGAAGAAAACAAAGGTAAGGCATGTACCCACAGCCTCGGTCCAGGGCGTTCTATGAGACACTGTCCCAGAGTGAAAAACACTAGCCTCAGGAATGAGTGGCTCTGTCTTCCTCCCTAGAACTGATGCGAAAGAGGGGAACCCTCAACTTTCTCCTTTTTTGCGGCTCACTGGGTTTTGCTGTGGAGAGCAGCTGGAGAATCCTGCCCAGCATTCATGGCTGCTTTGTCTGCACTATTTGCTCTGTCTCCTGGCTCTTCCTAGCACTTCTTTTCCTACTTTCCATTTCACTGCCTGCAAAAGCCACTTAAATGTTCCTTTGGAAAACTGGGCAGTCTGTCCCCTTTTTAAAACTGCAGCTATTTCCAGGAGAGTTAAAGGGCTTTTGGACTGCCCATCACCCCTGCATTGCGGTGAACTAGCTCAGATTGCCTCTATCTCTAGTCCAGATCAGCTGCCTTGGGAGGGGGCATCCTGGAGGAAGGGACGAAGAGAGGAAGGTTTTAGGACATCATATAGACTGAAGCCCCTTCGGAGGGGAAGGGCAGGCTTGAGGAACAAGCCTATGTGGTCTTTGTGGAAATGGGAAATGAAGAGAGAAAAAGAGACTGGGTCCTAAATGCAATTTTGCCTATTTCTTCTTTGTTTGTTTATTTATTGAGACGGCGTCTCCCTTTGTCACCCAGGCTGGAGTGCAGTGGCACAATCTTGGCTCACTGCAACCTCTGCCTCCCGGGTTCAAGCGATTCTCCTGCCTCAGCGTCCTGAGTAGCTGGGACTACAGGCATGCGCCACCACTCTTGGCTAATTTTTGTATTTTTAGTAGAGACGGGGTTTCACCATGTTGGTCAGGCTGGTCTCGAACTCCTAACCTCATAATATGCCCGCCTCAGCCTCCCAAAGTGCTAGGATTACAGGCATGAGCCACGACACAAGGCCAATTTTGCCTATTTCAGAGTTTTCACAGGGTCTTTTTTTTTTTTTGAAACAAAGTCTTCCTCTGTCATCCAGGCTGAAGTGCAGTGGTGTGGTAATAGCTCACTGCAGCCTGCAGCCTCGAACTCTGGAGCTCAAGCAATCATCCTGCTTCAGCCTCCCAAAGCACTGGGTTACAGGCATGAGGCACCACGCCCAGCCTCAGAGCCTTTTTAATCTAAGATCTTAAATTTCCCAGCTGGTATTGTTAGTAATTAGTTCAATTTGCTTACTGGTTACATTGGCTTTTATGCTTTGGACTGATACTCTAAACACTATTGGTAATGTTTTGTTTCCAGGAAAAACATCTTCTTATAAAACTGACTGCAAATGTTTTAACAATGATTTGCAGTATGTAACTCTGTTTAAAGTATCAGGAGGTGAGAAATATGTTATGTGGTAACTTTTTCGCATTCCCAAACCAAGACAATGTAAAGGAAGTAAGCGTGCCGGGGCACTGGAAAGAGGCTGTTTGCTTTCATCTGATTTTAATCTTCATGGATAAATTTCATTGTAACAATTTTTATGTCTGTAAATCTGAACCCATAAATAAAAGTCACAAATCAGAAAAGTACTTTATTAGGCCAGTCTCTGTCCCAGCAAATTTGCTCCCAAAGCTAGTTTACAAATAATTGCCACACAGCTACAAGGCCAGTGGGTTGATTATCCTAGCATCAATGGTATGGGAGGGCTGCAGCCTCTGGGGCAGCATTTGCCCCACTGACAGAGGGTATAAGGTGGTCTTACCAATCTATGAGACCCACAAACCTGGACTCAGCTGTCATAAGCCTTTACTTCCTACTGCTCCCCCTAAGTACTTTATTTGGGCCAACAAATTCATCCCATGAGGAATCCAAGAAGGAACCTGGAAGGTGTCTTCAGTATCACGCTTCCTCTCCCTACTTTTCCTGCTTTGATTCATTCCTTCATTCTACACATTTTCTCAGACAGTCGTGTTCTAGGGAGAACATTCAGTCAATGGGTATGATTTCTGCTCATCTCTTTTTGCCACGGCTACTAGCAATCTCTCACCACTGATGTCTCAGCTCACTGTGACAACTGCCAGCAGCTGGTTAGCTTGCCTGCCTTCACCTAACCTGCTCTTCACTGTCTCAGTCAGCTTCCTGATACACAGGTGCCCTCCCTGCTGTCAACATTCCTCAACCAAAGCCCCAGTAAACTCTCTCTCATCTACCTTTCCTTTGAGATGAAGTCTCGCTCTGTCACCCAGGCTGGGGAGCAGTGGCGCCATCTCGGCTCACTGCAACCTCTGCCTCCCAGGTTCAAGTGATTCTCCTGCCTCAGCCTCCCAATTCCAGCCTCCAAGTAGCTGGGATTACGGGTGCCTGCCACCACGCCCAGCTAATTTTTGTATTTTTAGTAGAGATGGGGTTTCACCATGTTGGCCAGGCTGGTCTTGAACTCCTGACCTCGTGATTCGCCCACCTGAGCCTCCCAAAGTGCTGGGATTATAGGCATGAGCCACTGCGCCCGGTCCTATTTATTCTTTAGAGTTGAATTCAAATGCCACCTCCTTTAAAAGCCATCCCTGATATTCTTGTGAGGAACTTCTCTCTCTACCACATTATATATTCCTTTTATGGTAAAAACGTCATTCTGCTTTATATTATAAACTATTGGAAATACGTTGTTTCCCCCATGAAAGTTTCAAGCTTCCTGAGTTTAGGCCTGATGATACAATCATTTTCATATAAGGCAGAACAATTGCCTTAATATATATTAAATTGAGCCGAATAAGTCATATACCCTTTTGAACCCACCAAATATTTTAGTGCTGTCATTTTTTTTTTTCTTTTTTGAGACGGAGTCTTGCTCTATCACCAGGCTGGAGTGCAGTGGCACAATCTCAGCTCACTGCAACCTCCGCCTCCTGGGTTCAAGCGATTCTTCCGCCTCAGTCTCCCGAGTAGCTGGGACCACAGGCACGTGCCACCATGCTTACCTATTTTTTGTATTTTTTAGTAGAGACGGGGGTTCACCATGTTGGCCAGGATGGTCTCGATCTCTTGACCTCATGATCCACCCGCCTTGGCCTCCCAAAGTGCTGGGATTACAGGCGTGAGCCACGACGCCTGGCCTGTTGTCATTTTTTTATTGGTGAAAGAGCAAGGCCAACAGCGATTTTAATGTTATTCTCTCTTTTATCTTATTCAGCTCCCTCAACAAAAATACATTCTCATAGCTTAATATAATCACCACCTCACTCCCCTAAACTTTAGACTGGATCCAACTCAGTGAACTCTCTTTGTCCTAAGTCCTCGTGGCCCATAAATGTAACCTCTGGGACAATGTTACAAAGAGTAGTATCTTTATACCACCCACATTCTTGTCACCAAACGTGTAAGTTAAAAATTCAGATTCCGAGCACGGGAGCTCACACCTGTAATCCCAGCACTGAGGTCAGGAGTTCGAGACCAGCCTGGCCAACATGGTGAAACCCTGTCTCTACTAAAACTACAAAAATTAGTAGAGCATGGTAACAAGCACCTGCAATCCCGGCTGAGGCAGGAGAATCACTCGAACCCAGGAGGTGGAGGGTGCATTGAGTCGAGATCACATCACTGCACTCCAGCCTGGGTGACAAAGTGAGACTCTGTCTCAAAAAAAAAAAAAAAAAAAAAAAATTCAGATTCCAGGAGCCGACCCTACATCTCCTCAATTAGAATCTCAAGAGGGTGGGCCCTGGGAATCTGCATAATTCATAAGCTTCTCAGAGCTGTGGTACACAGGAAACCATGAGAATCTTTGTTCTGGAAACTTCAGAGAGCTTGGTTGGGGGCTGCCCCAGGATTAAGTGGAATCCCTGAACCTCCTATTAGCTCTGACACTGACTACACTTCAAATATCATAGAAGGCAAGTGCTGAAATGTGTTTATAGTTCTCAGAAATATTAATAAAACTTTTTGGGATTCAGAGTTAAAGAGAAAACAGGAACTGAATTTGGCCCCTGATCTGTTATCATTTGGCAGTAAGGTACACATTCAACATTAGGATAATCCCATGTAAGCCCTGAATCTGACCTTCTTTCATCTTTCATACTGACCACTCTGTCCATAAACACAGGATTAAATGAGGAACTAAAATTCACCAAGAACCTGCTAGGTGCCAGGCACAGTGCTAGGTGCTTTCCACACACACCTCTCATTTAACCAGCCACCTACGAAATTGATATGATTTCCCACCATCTGGTGGAAGAGGACATTCAGGGCACAAGAGTGTAGATAAGCTGCTGGTGGGGTAGATTCAGCATTCGTAAATAATCAGATAGATAAGTTAGGTAGTTAAGTAAGCTGCCAGATTAGTACACCGCTAGTTTCAAATCCCAGCTCCAACTGGGATTTGCATGTTGCATGACCCTTGGGGAAACTCAGCCTCTGAGTCTCACAGCACTGCTGATCAAATGGAAAACATCGTCTCACAAGGTTCTGAGGACGAGAGATGGACCCAGGCACACAGAGCACCCAGGAGGAAGCCTGGCTTTCAGTCAGCGGTAGTGGGGCTCCACTCTCCTCTCCACTCCCTTCCAGCCCCTGCATTCAAAAACTTTTTTTTTTTTTTTTTTTTTTTTTTTTTTAATTTAGGAGCCTCTTTGCTTAGAAACCTGAAAAGGCTTCTGTTACTTTATTTATTTTTTTGAGATGGAGTCTTGCTTTGTTGCTCAGGCTGGAGTGCAGTGGC
Organism: Alouatta palliata; assembly: GCA_004027835.1. Classification (NCBI taxonomy): domain Eukaryota; kingdom Metazoa; phylum Chordata; class Mammalia; order Primates; family Atelidae; genus Alouatta; species Alouatta palliata. Next base: position 20,686 of record PVKV010008660.1, read on the forward strand.
ATAATCTCAGCTCACTACAACCTCTGCCTCCCGGGTTCAAATGATTCTCCTGCCTCAGCCTCCCGAGTAGTTGGGATTACAGGCACCCTCCACCATGCCTGGCTAATTTTTGTATTTTTAGTAGCGACGGGATATCACTATGTTGTCCAGGTTGGTCTCAAACTCCTGACGTCGTGATCTGCTCGCCTCGGCCTGCGGAGTGCCGGGATTATAGACGTGAGCCACTGCACCAGGCCAATACTTTATTTATTTTTCAACCTCTGCGAGCACAGAACAGGCTTCTGCTCCTTTAAATAACTTTGACAGGTGCCAAGGAACACTGTTAGCTCTTTCTTAATTCTGTAGGTTCACATTCAGGAAAAAGAAATTGTCAGCCTCTGACCTATTTCCAGCTAACAAAAAGGTTGTGGTGTTGGCAGCCTGGGAAAAGCAGCTCCCTCCCGTGAGTCATGCTTTCAGCTTCCAGCAGGTGAAGAACAGGAAACAGTCATATCACCATTGCCAACAACCACGGCGAATCTCTTCCACTGTAGGGCTTTCCCAGATGACGTCAATGAGCCGAGCACCCAGCATCAACCTCACCAGATGGCCCCGGGAGACTCTCAGATGTCTTGCCAAGTTTAGCTTCTCAAGTTCCCCAGAACCAGCATGGCAAGGGTCATCCCGCCAGAAAAGAAAATGATTTCTCTGATCATGATCAAGCCATGTCATGATTTTAGTTGCAGGTGGTGAGTATCAGTGACGGGACTATAAATGGTTTTGGTTCACAGCTATTTTTTTCTCTGCGTATATACTCTCAAGGGCAAAGGGGTAGCATTCATCACATTATGATTCACTCTACTAGATTGGCTGTGATGTCATTTCATCTTTGAGCGCTAGAACTAGGGTCAAAAGGATGTCAGAATTAGCCATCCCGCGTTAGATGCATGCTCTCCGCATCCTGGTAGTCTCTCTTGGACAGCGGCCACTGAACACAAGCTGCAGTGATGACTGTTGATTTTAGTCAATTGACTTGTCCCCTTTTTAATAATCCATGATCCACACAGACACGAATCTAAACCTTTTTTTCGTACTTACCTTTTTCTTACTAGTTTTATCACATATTTTGGAGTAACACGTTCCCTGGTTATGATACCCAATGCGTGAAACACTAATTGCATTTATTGGTCCTGAATACATTCCTAAGTTTAGGATTTGGGGATTTTGTGCACAAATCCACTTTGTTTCTGCTCATGTTGTTCACGACTCTATGGATTCTGCTTACATTTCCCCCCAAAGCCTTGGTCTTATAAACAGAAATCTGACCAGCCTCTGTCCCCACTCTGCCTCCTCCACCACCTTGACTGTTAACACATACGCTGTTGTCGGGAAAGCTTTTCACTAAACACACAAACAAATTAACAATAAGGAAGAAAACAGCTGAAGCACAGAAGGACGGTTTTAGCCTGGACTTACGCTTGTTGAACAGTACTCATTCTATCTGGTGAGTTGTCTAAATACAGAGGGAGACAGCATCTTTACAGGATGGGTTTGGAGTCTGAATTAAACAAACAACTTGGCAAAAGAAGAAAGAATCCAACAGCTGGGTGACCAGGGCTTCCGGGATTCTACTCAACACTTCCCACGCCTACAGGCCTCTGATTCTGTCCCCACCGCTGCTCCTACACTGTCTGTTTTTTCCTTTTACAACAAATAAAACAACAGCACTTGTTTATTGTTTGCAATTATTGAAATAAATCTCTCTAATTTGGATTCCTCTATGTGAGAACTTCCATATACTTAAAATTCCTGTGGCATCTCCATAGTGTGCAGGTCATCAATATGTTGTCTGAAGATGGGCAAAGTAGGTCATCGAGACAGGAAGTGAGTTCAAATCACACCATGAGTTAACGGCAACAGCATATGAGTTCAGGGGCCAAATATGAACTCTGATGGCTGTGACACAGTCCTCACCTTCAGAGATGGCATTCTCCCAGAAGTCCAGGGTGCAGAAATGGATAGGCTGATGTTCACTTAAGAGGACCACAATGGAACCCTTTTATAGTACTTAATGGTTCCACAGCTTCCTGGGTGTTAAATCAGGTGAATCTATTTTTAAAAGTTGCTATTTACTTTTTTAGGTGGCCGATCAAGACAGTATGAAATTTCATACAGTTTCCTAACTTGAGAAAACATGACGATGCGATTTCTCCAACCACGAGGGATTTGTGGACAGCAGTGGCTACGTCCTAATCTGCCCTGAATACAGGATGACTAAACAAATTGGCAGAAGGATGCAGCTTTCTCTCTCTCTAAGAAAAGTCTGCTGAGAACTCTTTCTTACATTGTTTCCACCTCCAAGAAGAAAAGCCTAAAACTCACTTTCTTCCGGACTCTCTAAAGATCAGTGGAGTTCCTTCCCATGGGGTTCTATATTCAGATACTTTGGGGATTGACGATGGATCATAAATGTGGCTGAAGTTCATCTAAGTCCACGGCCTCTGGTTTCAGAACTATTCAGCCAGTCAAATGTTTCATTTTCAGTGAGGCAGGGGAAAGGAAACCCCTTAGAAGGTTGCTATGCAGCAGCATATACTCACAATTTACAATTAATTACACTCCAGTTTCTAAACACATGTTACTTTAAAATTTATAGAGTGCTTAGCAATTTTCAAATTTTCATTTCATGCTCAAAATATTCTCAGGAGGCAGCTGCTGTCATACCCATTTGCACAAGCAAGAAGCTGGCGCTTAAAAAGGTCATGTCGCTTAAATCCAGATCTGCCTGATTCCAAAGCTTATGCTTTTTTAAAAAACTTCTATTTTGAAACAATTACATTAAGTCACATGAGGTTGCAAAGAAATGGAAGGTCTCATGTGCCCTTTCCCCAACCTCCTCCAATGTTGCATCTGAGAAACTGACATTGGCACAATCCAAGGGGCTTACTCAGAGTTCACGTTATCCACACACTTCTGTGTGTGTGCACATTTGTGTGCAGCTCTATGCAATTCTGTCATGCTCTTTTTTTTTTTTGAGACGGAGTTTCGCTCTTGTTACCCAGGCTGGAGTGCAGTGGCGCGATCTCGGCTCACCGCAGCCTCC
>PVKV010008660.1:23867-86515 GCA_004027835.1 Alouatta palliata
AGCAATTCTCCTGCCTCAGCCTCCCGAGTAGCTGGGACTACAGGCACGTGCCACCATGCCCAGCTAATTTTTGTATTTTTAGTAGAGACGGGGTTTCACCATGTTAACCAGGATGGTCTCGATCTCTTGACCTCGTGATCCACCCGCCTCGGCCTCCCAAAGTGCTGGGATTATAGGCGTGAGCCACCGCGCCCGGCCTTGTCATGCTCTTTTTATACATGAACCATTCACTGTTCTACCGATTTTAAATATGAAGTCAGATTACAGAAATAAAATGATTTTTCCTTTACTATAACAGTATCTACCAATAATTACATACGTGACCAAACAGCTTTCATTTCTAGTTGCCATTAAGAAGGAAAAAAAGGAAGAAAAGAAAAAAACCTACAAACCCCAGTTCTTGAAAGTATTAGTCTGTGCTATGTGCCTTTATGGGCTCATCTTCTGGAGGTGACAATAGGTACATATTAAGGAAACACAACTTGTTGATTTATTGACAATTATGACAGCAATCTTCTCTCGTCAGAAAGTTCTATAAGTAAAATAAAGATAATTTTACCTTGACTTCAGATTTAGTTTCATGGTCTTCCTTTCCCCGGGAGTTCAACTCTGTCTCGGTATAAGGTTCCTCAGACGTTCTCAGAGGAGGAGCTAGAGGGACTAAGAAAACCTGCCATTAATTTGGTTATTCGACTTATAAATTATAACTCACTTTGTCTGACTTGGACAATTAGCTGGACCATGTCAACGTGGTTAACTAAAAAAAAGCCCAGCTGAGCTGCTGCGCTGATTTCCTAGGTGGTGGATGAAACTGGAGGTGAAGGAAAGACAGAAAAGAAACAGAATCCTTGATGGCAGGGACTTGATGTTTCAGCAGAAGAGAAAAAAGTCACACCCGGCACCACAGGAAACATCAAACTACAACAAATCAGCAAATATAGTAATGCGATAGTAAAGAGCAGTAGAGCTTCCGTCATTCACACTTTTAAGGCCCAGCTAAGCGGCTACTTTCAGCCAGCCTTGGTGGCTCACACCTGCAATCCCAGCACTTTGGGAGGCTGAGGCGGGCAGATCACCTGAGTTCTGGAGTTCAAGACCAGCCTGGCCAACATGGTGAAACCCCTTATCTACGAAAAATACAAAAATTAGCTGGACACAGTGGCACATGCCTGCAATCCCAGCTATCGGGAGGCTGAGGCAGGAGAATGGCTTGAACCTGGGAGGCAGAGGTTGCAGTAAGCCAACGTCACACCACTGCACTCTAGCCTGGGCGACAGAGCGAGATTCCATCTCAAACAAACAAAAAAAAGGGCACTTCCCTCATGAAGTCTTCCCTATGACAAACGTTAGGGATTCTTTATGTCTTGCTGCTTGGGCACACATCACGTGTACAGCCTAATTCTGCACTGGGTGTTGTTCTTGGTTCGAAGACTCAATTCTAGGTACCACACTGTATTGAAGATATTTTCCATTATAAAGGTAATAATTTGTGCTTATTACAGAAAATCTGAAAAACACTAAAATCTTAACACTGAAGCATAATCACTTGGTATATTTCCTTACGGTCTTCTTTGAAACGCTCTCCCTCTGTTTACACACATACACGTACACATACAATCATACTATGATTATATCGTAAGGGGACGGCCATGCCTGCCCTAGCCAGAAATTGTTGCAGCTAATCTGATGGTATCATTGTTGGATTCCATGACTGATGGACCCATGCTTACCAGTGGATGGGAGGACTGAGTTAGAATCAGCTGGCTGAGTCGGGAAGAGACTGGGCTGTCTTGGCCTTGCTCCTTTCTCTCCATCATTCTATCTCCCTTCTCCCCTCCCCACGAGGGCCTAGACACCTGGGAAACATCTCTTCTCAAGCTCTATGGCCATATGGTAGTAAAAGTGGGACTTGACAGGAGAAGCCCTCGTGAGGCCTCGAGGTTTCCTAACCCACCTTACCAGCTTTACCAAGCATGAGGGTGATGGCCACAAGGCTAACAGGTAAGCGGTACTTTGAATTCTTATTTGTCAGAGTTACCACCCTTGTATATGCTGTTCCCCTGGGAAACTCACAGGAGACATGTGATTAATCCCGGGATTTGAGGATTTCAAGGTCCCAAGGCCAAAATGCCATTCATCGAATGCCATCAAGGTATCACCCTGATTCTTAGCCATGGCAGACTTGATGGAGGTTGACCATCCGACCTCCAGAGGCCCCTCCCAACCCTCGCATTCTGTGAGCCAACTGGAAGCAGCTTGGGCTTTCTATGGGTTTTTCATAGATGTTATGTTGAAAATTGTAGAAAAGGTCAGCCGTGGTGGCTCACACCTGTAATCCCAGCACTTTGGGAGGCTGAGGCGGGTAGATCTCCTGAGGTCAGGAGTTCAAGATCAACCTGGCCAACATGGTGAAACCTCGTCTTTATTAAAAATACAGAAATTAGCTGCGTGTTGTGGCGGGTGCATGTAATTCCAGCTACTTGGGAGGCTGAGGCAGCAGAATCGCTTGAACCCGGGAGGCAGAGCTTGCAGGGAGCTGAGACAGAGCCACTGGACTCCTGCCTGGGCAAAAAGAGCAAAATTTCATCTACAAAAAAAATAAATAAAATTGTAGAAAAGTACACTGCCACCCCAGGTTATATACATGACTATTAATGCTGTGGAATAACAGACAATCCTTTGGGCCACTCCCTCTCTGTGGAATCTCTATAAAATGCACGATTCCAGGCATAGTAACTAGAGGTTAGAAATGAAGGCACTATGGCTGGTGACACCATGACTGAGAACCACCTGCCCTTGACACTGTAAGTAGAGTGAGGGAGTGAAAGGCAGGGGTACAGATGCCACACGGCCAGTGTTCAAACCTTGCTCTTCCATGCACGAGCCACATAGGATTACAGTCAGCTCTGTGCGTTACCTTCTTCACCTGTAAAGTAGGGAAAAACGAGAAATCCTGTAGTAGAGGCTGTTATGCAGCTTGGATGAGTTAATATGTGAAGAATGTAGATCATACACAATGCATAACACATTTTAGCTATTACAGCCACAGAGTATTAAAAAGTTTTTTCACATTCCTTATGAATGTCAGAAGTGTTCAAAGTTGTAGCCAAGGCATCCAGCTAACAAGAGTCCGAGCCGACATTCCAGCTCTTAAGCCCCTCCACCCATCTTCTTTCTTTACACTGTGAAATACCATTGCTTATCTTGGCACAGACTCGGTTACTAAGGAATCAGATAAAAATGTTTGAAAATCCTTTTAGTGACTTGCTAGAGTCCACACTCAGTAGATACTCGCCAAAAACAGAAGTGCAGGATTGTTCTGCTAAACAAGCTGGTCGTCCAACTTAGGCCAACGACAACCTGTTCAGACTTGACAAAGACCTGTTTATTCTGGGAAGGAGTATTATCTGTTATGAAATCTTGTATTTGAAAAGCTGAGAAACAAATCTGTAATTCTTGCTTTATTTACCTGAAACAAACATATGTGCCTTGAAACAATGACTGAGGCCAAGTCACAGATGTGAACATAGTTGAGCTTGAGGAAAGACGAAAGGTCAAGAGAACCAAGCTCTGTTTCCAACCATCTAAGAAGGATGTCTCTGTGTATGTTTGGGTATGTCTGTGGTAGTGTATGCATGTGTGTTAGAGTGTGTATGTGGATGTGTGTGTGTGTTGGCAGACAAAAGTTCAGGAAGGAAATACACTAAATGTTATCAAGGCTTCATTCTAAGGATTCTAGGATACATGACAGAAGACAAGGAACTATAAATTGTACTACGTGGAGAACTACCGACACACCCCAGAATTTCCCGATAATCAAAAAACGAAAGAATTTATTGCTAACAGGCCAGGCATGGTGGTTCACAACTGTAATTCCAGCTCTTAGGGAGGCAGAAGCGGGAGGACAGCTTGAGCCCAGGAGTTCAAAACCTGCCTGGGCAATATAGCGAGACACCATTGTCCACAAAAAGGAAAAAATAAAGACAAAAAAAATTTGTTGCTAACAGAATCCCCAACAATAAATACTAACAGAAGCTCTTTATTCTGAAGAGAAGTGACACAACATAGGAATGAAGAACCCCAGAAATGGTGAATGAAGGGGTACGTACACACACACACACACACGTATTTCTCTTAATTTGATATATGATTATTTAAAGCAAAAATTATAATGCCACAGTGGGGGTCTAACATATATAGATATAAGATTTATGATAAGAACAGCACAGAGGATGGATGGGGAGCACACGGAAGTACAACCACCCAAGACCAGTTATTCCAAGAATGTAAAGTTGTTTTAACATTTGAAAACAAATCACTGTAATTTACCATATTAACAAATAGAGAAGAAAACCCGTATCATTATCTCCATACACGGACCAAACAAACATCTGCAAAAGTCAAGAATCATTTACAATAAAAACTCTAAAAAAAATAGAAATAGGCCCGTGGATGCCGCCGAAAAAGCATCGTTAAAGTCTCTCTTCTCCCTGCGATCATGTCTAAGTCAGAGTCTCCTAAAGAGCCGGAATAGCTGAGGAAGCTCTTCATTGGAGGGCTGAGCTTTGAAACAACCGATGAGAGCCTCAGGAGCCGTTCTGAGCAATGGGGAACGCTCACAGACTGTGTGGTAATGAGAGATCCAAACACCAAGCGCTCCAGGGGCTTTGGGTTCGTCACGTATGCAGCTGTGGAGGGGGTGGATGCAGCCATGAATGCAAGGCCACACAAAGTGGATGGAAGAGTTGTGGAACCAAAGAGAGCTGTCTCAAGAGAAGATTCTCAAAGACCAGGTGCACTTAACTGTGAAAAAAATATTCGTTGGTGGCATTAAAGAAGACACTGAAGAACATCACCTAAGAGATTATTTTGAACAGTATGGAAAAACTGAAGTGATTGAAATCATGACGGACAGAGGCAGTGGCAAGAAAAGGGGCTTTGCTTTTGTAACCTTTGACGACCATGACTCCGTGGATAAGACTGTCATTCAGAAATACCATACTGTGAATGGGCACAGCTGTGCAGTTAGGAAAGCCCTGTCAAAGCAAGAGATGGCTAGTGCTTCATCCAGCCAAAGAGGTCGAAGTGGTTCTGGAAACTTTGGTGGTGGTCGTGGAGGTGGTTTCGGTGGGAATGACAGCTTTGGTCGTGGAGGAAACTTCAGCGGTCGTGCTGGCTTTGGTAGCAGCCATGGTGGTGGTGGATATGGTGGCAGTGGGAATGGCTATAATAAATTTGGTAATGATGGAGGCAATTTTGGAGGTAGTGGAAGCTACAATGATTTTGGCAATTACAACAATCAGTCTTCAAACTTTGGACCCATGAAGGGAGGAAACTTTGGAGGCAGAAGCTCTGGCCCCTATGGTGGTGGCGGCCAATACTTTGTCAAACCACGAAACCAAGGTAGCCATGGCGGTTCCAGTAGCAGCAGTAGCTATGGCAGTGGCAGAAGATTTTAATTAGGAAACAAAGCTTAGCAGGACAGGAGAGCCAGAGAAGTGACAGGGAAGCTCCAGGTCACAACAGATTCGGGAACTCAGCCAAGCACAGTGCTGGCAGGGCCGAGCTGCTACAAAGAAGACATGATTTAGACAAATACTCATGTGTATGGGCAAAAAACTTGAGGACTGTATTTGTGACTAATTGTATAATAGGTTATTTTAGTTTCTGTTCTGTGGAAAGTGTAGAGCATTCCAGCAAAGGGTTTTAATGTAGATTGTTTTTCTTTTTTTTTCTGCACTCATGCTGTTGATTGGTAAATGTAATAGTCTGATCGTGATGCTGAATAAATGTCTTTTTTAAAATGTGCTGTGTAAAGTTAGTCTACTCTGAAGCCATCTTGGTAAATTTCCCCAACAGTGTGAAGTTAGAATTCCTTCAGGGTGATGCCAGGTTCTATCTGGAATTTATATACAACTTGCTTGGGTGGAGAAGCCATTGTCTTCAGAAATCTTGGTGTAGTTTAACTAATAGTTACTGTTGTGACCTGAAGTTCACGATTAAAAGGGATTCCCCAAGCAAAATCATGGAATTATTGGTTACAAAGATGATTGTTGGCACATCCTATGCAATATGTCTAAATTGAATAATGGTACCAGATAAAATTATAGATGGGAATGAAGCTTGTGTATCATGCATTATCATGTGTAATCAATAAACGATTTCTCTTGAAAAAACAAAATAGAAATAGAAGGGAATTTCCTCAATCTGATAAAAGACATCTGCGAAAAACCTATAGCTAACATCATACTTAAAGGTGAAATGTGAATTCTTTCCCTAATATCAGGAAAAGACGAGGATGTCTGCTCTCAGCATTTCTAGTTGACATTGTAGCGGAGGTCCCAGTCATTACAATATGACAAAAAAAAAAAAAAAGTATAAAGATCGAAACAGAAAAAGTAAAAGCATCCCTATTCACAGATGATAGGATTATATTTCTACATAGAAATCTATTCTTATTCTTAATTATATATGGTAAATTCCATTCATTATAGGGTTAAAAAAAATGTGAAATGCCTAAGGCCTTTGCACTCAAAATTACTGCATTGTTGAGAGAAATTAAAGATGACCTAAATAACAAGTTCTAACATATTCATGAATTGGAAAATTTAGTATTTGTAAGATAATACTTCTCTCCAAATTGGCTCATATAGTCAGTATAATCCCTATCATAATCCCAGCAGCAATTGAAAGGTGATTCTAAAATTTATGGAAAAATGAAAAGGACTTAAAATAGCCAAAACCACCTTGAAAAAGAACAGTGTTGGAACATTACATGACCTGGTCTTAAAGGCTAACTAATAAGCTATGGTAATCAAGGCCCTGTGGGACTAGTGTAAGAACTTACCTATTTTTTTTAAATCTTCTCAACCAATTTTACTACTCCATTGCTAATAAAATGTGGGCCTTCTAAAGGTCCTAAATGAGGTCTATTTTATGCTGTTATTATTAGGAAGCATTTTTATTTTATTTTATTTGCTTTTTGAGACAGAGTCTCACTCTTGCCCAGGCTGGATGGAGTGCAGCGGTGCAATCTTGGCTCACTGCAAACTCCACCTCAGGTTCAACCAATTCTCCTGCGTCAGCCTCCCAAGTGGCTGGGATTACAGGTGTCCGCCATCACGCCAGGCTAATTTTTGTATTTTTAGTAGAAACGGGGTTTCACGATGTTGGTCTCGAACTCCTGACCTCAGGTGATCCGCCCACCTTAGCCTCCCAAAGTGCTGGGATTCACGCTTGAGCCACCGAGCCCAGCCTATGATGCATTTTTGCCTTTCCTTCAGTAGATTGTGTGTTTCTCCCTGCATCCAGGTACGTGGTGTTACCTAAGTGTTCATGTCGTCCATGTCTGCACTATGCCCTATCTGTCTGTTTTAATAGTGTGTGTTAAAACACTGGCCGTTATCCATCATAGACAACCAGTCTCAGTCCTCATGGTGCTGATGAAACACAGAAGCCACAAAGCTGCTTTTCCTGAAATAACGTACCCGAGGTGGGGGGCTGGCTGGTTTTTGATGACACCCATTTTGGTGACGACTCGGGATGTGGGGCCACAGGCTGCACTGGACGAGTCTGTTTGGCTGCCAGTTTCATCAGACCCACTTGCCTCTTGTGAAATATTTCCTGCACATCACTCAGCCTCTGTAGGACTTTCTGGGCTTTGGCCTGCAGTAAGGAAAGCAAATCATGATGAATGGGTCTCTCTGCATACAGCCTGAGGACACACAGCATTTCCTCTCTCCCACCTTCCCTTACTCCCCACATCCCTACCTCCCTCAGGTGACCCCCCTCTAGGCATCATTACGCAAGATGTGTCCTGCCATGCTTCAGAATTGTGCTTCTAAGGATCAGCCTCTCCTCCCTGAGACCCTAGAGGGCAATGCATCCTTTCACTCTGGCACAGGAGTTCGAGACCAGCCTGGTCAACTCGGTGAAACCCCGTCTCTACTAAAAATACAAAATTAGCCAAGTGTGGTGGCGGGCACCTGTAATCCCGGGTACTCGGGAGGCTGAGACAGAAGAATAGCTTGAACTCGGGAGGCAGAGGTTGCAGTGAGCTGAGATTGCACCACTGCACTCCAGCCTGGGCGACAGAGCAAGACTCTGTCTAGAAAATAAAAATAAAAATAAACAAACAAACAATTAGAATACAGTGCGGTTTGTGTCATGTTAGATACAGCAAAGGCTCTTGGCCTGAGTCCATGGATGGACTTCAGAGCATTCCCCAGAATGACATCAATAGTTAAGACAGGCTGGACCCTCCCTGCTCCTCCACGGCATCCTCTCTCCCCTGCTCTCTGCCCAGGAAGCTAACTACAAGCAGCTCCTACACCAGAAGTGCAGACCGGGCGATGTGGCTCTCAGAGGAAGGTGATCTATGGCCAACCCTGCTGGCTTCATGGAAGAACGCGCTTCGCAAACGCAAATCCTATCAACTTATTCCCCTGCTTAAATCCAAACTCTTCCAGGTGGCCCACAAAGCCCACCTTGCTGCCTCTCTCTGACCTCACCCCAAACACACTTCCATTGCTCTCCAGCTTCCAGCAGCCTGACTTTTTGGTCTGCACCGTGCCAGGCTCCCTCCAGCCTGGACGCTTTGCACAGGCTGTTCCCCCCGTCTGGAAAGGCTCTCGCATCTTCTCGTTCCCCAGGCTTTAGCTCAAGTGACTCTTCTCTGACCCCAGTCCAGGCCAAGTTCCTCTGTCACATGCCTGACCCTAATCCCACCTTGACAGCACTTACATCAGCTTGTAACACATTTTTGCGTGATTATTTTGTTGATGTCAGCCTCTCCCATGAAACTGTAAGCTCAGTGAGGGGTGGAAGCATGCCTGTTTCTGCTCACTGTGGTAGCCTAGCAGCAGCACGGTGTGCAGTTCATCGGGAATGCTCACAAGCATCAACAGATAAATGACTGGTTTAGGCAGACGAAGCGTCAGTGTGTCAGGACGTTTGGGCCGGGAGGCTAAGAGGCCATGGGAGGGCTTTGGAACCGGTTAGCCCACTCGATATCACCTGGTCAGGACACCCTGCATGTACTTTATCAGGAAGAAGGTACGGTGACTCCCTCCCCTTCTGTTTCCCAACCCAGAAGTATTACCTTTGCATCGAGGGTGAGTAGCAACTCAAACTCGTCATAAAACTCCTTGGGGCTGAGCAACGGGTCCTCCTTGGCTGTGCCCAGGAATGTCGCAATGTCGTTCAGGGCGAGGTCAACCCCCTCTCGAGACTGGCACTTGTCTACAGCTTGGGAAGCCAAGAGGTAGATTCCTGCTTCACACCACTGACTGACCTTTAGGAAAGAAACAGTGCCCTGTGTGCTTAGCCTGACCACAACTCCATCATTCTCAGCATGTCTGAGCTTGTAAGATGTCTACAAGGATTCTGAGACAATGGGAAATTGTCATGGGACAGCATGAAGTATAAGGGGTCTAACCACAGTAAATCATACTACGAGGTGGACAAGCCCAAATCAATTTGCACCTGTTCACTTATCAGGGAAGGCACCTGGTCAGCAAAATGAGTCATACAACACTCTTCTCTCTTCCACTGACGGCAGTTGCCACATCTCCAGGAGGAGACAAGGTCTCACTCTGTCACGCAGGCTGGAGTGCAGCAGTGTGATCACGGCTTACTGCAGCCTGGAGAGGTCCATCCCAGGCTCAGGGGATCCTCCCACCTTAGCCTCCCGAGTAGCTGGGACTACAGATGCATGCCACCACACCAGGCTAATCTTTCTTTTCCTTCCTTTCTTTCTTTTTCTCTCCTTTTTTTCTGTCCTTCCTTCCTTTCTCTTTTTCTTTCTCTCTCTCTCTCTTTCTTTTGACAGGTTTTCTTTTCTTTCTTTCTTTTGACAGGTTTTGGCCATGTTGCCCAGGCTGGTCTCGAACTCCTGGGCTCAAGCAATCCTCCCACCTCAGCCTCCCAAAGTGCTGGCATTACAGGTGTAAGGCACTGCACCGCCCAGCCTTATAGCTAAATATCTCTTAGGCTGGTCTAACCATAGAGAAAGGTAATCAACGGCTTTTGGGGTTTACCTGCTAGGCCACTTGTCTTGCATCCTAATTGGTTACCAGAACACAAGGTGATAAATGAGACATTAGACTTGGCCCTGACATTTCCTGGGAGAAGGGAGCATCCCTTTTAACAAAAACACAACTTTCCTCTCTGGATTCCCAGTTGATGCCTATCTGCATTTACTGGTGTTTGTCTTTCCTAAGGAAGCAAGAATGCAAAGCTTTGTAACACAGCACAGCAATATTCAAAGTTTCTGGATGCTGGGAGGACATCAGATAGGTGATGAATTCTAATTATTCAATTTATAAAAAAGACTCATGTTCGTTGCTCTTTTGAACTCCACTGAGACATTTGAACAAAGACAGGGACCCTTATGACACCTGAGACGTGATGTGAAAAGAAGCTTCCAGCGGAAGCATATCTGCATTTCATGTGACCCAAAAAGCAATATAAAATAACTATCCAGAGAAAAAAGATCGAAATGGAACACTTCAAAGCAGTTATCTAAGTGGGAAAGAGTATTATATTTAAAATACAATAAATACATAACTTACATTTAGTTAAGTTAAATATTTATGATAGGAAATTTAAGATAAATATGATAGGCAACTGAAATGTTTGTCTTATTTTTTCCTAGATTATTTACAATGAATATGTACTACATTTAGAATAAAAAAAAGTAATAAAGAGATTTCAGAATTAATAGCTACCATTATGTAGGGATGTGGGATAGTGGGATATTTATGTGCCCATGAGTAACATTTTTCTTCCTGTATTTTTGGATTTCCACAATAACCTGAACTCATGCTTTGATATATGCTGTGAAAACTTTCTCTTTACATATCATGTTTAGATCTGCAAAAAACAATAGGCTGGGGGCTTCTGTAGAGTTACTATAGCTAGTTGCTTTATCTTTCTCTCCATCTCTCTCTCTCTCTCTCTCTCTCTCTCTCTCTCACACACACACACACACACACACACACACACACACACACACACACACACACACAGACACACACAGACACACCAGGCTTATCTCTGGAGCAGAAATGGAGTTGGGAAAGCGGCAGCTGATTCTGCAGTGAGCTCAGCACACACAGCCGGCTGCTCACCAGCCCCTTCGGAGCCACTTGCTTCTGGAACAACTGGATTTCATTGATACTAAAATCCCTTTTGCCATGGATGAGGTAAGCAGCCCAGGTGGGTGCCCCCTGCCATGTGAGATGCAGCTGTGGGGATGGAGCATGCTGACTCACTGCCATCAGCCACATGCTGCCTGGGAACAGCTGACGGGGAAGGCTCCAGAAACAGCGCTCCTGCCGACAGGGAACACACCCTAGAGGTCACCTCCAAAGGGCACCAGTGTCTGCACACCCCTGCCCCTGCGAGGCCCCTTGCATTCAGCCTTGCCGTCTATCCTGTGAAGCCTGAGTGTGGCATCTGGCAGGCCTGACTTCAATTCTGCCTTCCCCTGTTTGCACCATGCGTGGTCTTGAGCAGTCACTTATCCCAAGGTTTCCTGGTGTCATCCCTGCACCACCTGCACCAGCATCACTTGGGCACTTTACTAAAACACTAGTTCCTGGACATGTTCCAGACCTACTGACGCTGTCGCCAGGGCGGTACATGAGGGAATCTGCTACATAACAGCTTGCTGGATGATTCTCGTGTGCTAAACTTCCAGACCCAGCAGAGCATCAACTTCTGCCTCTGCACAATGAGGCCATTAACACCTTCCTCAGAGGGTGTCTTGAGGATTATAAAAAGATGACATAATTAGGTTCCTGGTAGGAAGAGAGCAGGTGCTCAATAAATGGTAGGGGGTATAAGATGGTCATTATGACTTAAGCTTCTCCAAAGAGAGTGAAAACTCTTTGCCTTTCCATGAGGGAAGCACTCTATACTGCAGGTATAGTGCTTGGTTCTTTGTACACCTGAAAGGAAATCAAGAAGCGTTCCCATGGAGCCAGGCCAAAACGCACTAAGCCTGGCTCCACACAGATAGACATGGGCTTTACTTCATACTAATGGGATGTGGTGGGATGGTCAGAGAACTTTTTACCTTCAGTACCTCTACAACCTTGGATCTGCACAGGTTTTCATGCCCCTTGAACTTGAACCTGTCGGCAATCATGTAAGGAAGGGAGGACAAGTGTGACAGAAGCTTCTTCACAGAAAATCTTGCAGACATCATGTTCTTGGCTGTGCTCTGCTCACCTTGTCCAGCTGTCTGTGCAACTCCAAGGACTTTCCGAAAACGTCCCGTTTTTTCTTGTTTTCATTGATGAAATCGTCACAGAGGTGCCTGAGCTCCACGCACCGGGGCCTGATGGCGTCTGCTGCATCATGGTGGCTTTGGATGAGCTGGTCCCCAACCAGTGCCAGCAGCTGGGCCTTTTCCAGGGGCTCCTGCAAAGTGAACATCCACAGCCAGGCTTCAGAAGTCAGGGCATCATGAGGCTGACAGCTCCCTGGTACCCTACGCTCCAAGCCTGGAGGGAGGCGGGGGAGATGCTGACCCAGGACGAAGGCTGGAGAACCTCAGAAAGCTCTGAACGGTTCTGGGCCCAGGAAGCTGAGCCTGGCCCAGAGTTGTCCACACTCTCAACAACAGCATTCATACAAACACCTGCTGAGTTCTGGGCTAGACACTGGGGATGCAGTGCTAACCAGTCAAACACTGTCAGATTAATGGAGAATTCAGATATTAACTAAATCATACAAATCATTACATTATTACAATTGCAATAAACTCTAGGGCAGAAAAGCATGGAGTGCACATCATCAGAGATTATGAATAGTCCTATCAACTACAGGAACAAGAAGAGGGACTCATACTTGTCTTTGAGGAGAGTTGGGGGTGAGCTGACGTGGAGACACTGGTAAAATTGGGTTTGGACAACTCGAAGGTGGTCATGACACTTAAGAAATATGCTTATCTAGGCCAGGCGCGGTGGCTCACGCCTGTAATCCCAGCACTTTGGGAGGCCAAGGTGGGTGGATCACGAGGTAAGGAGTTTGAGATCAGCCTGACCAACATGGTGAAACCCTGTCTCTACCAAAAATGCAAAAATTAGCCAGGTGTGGTGGTGGGTGCCTGTTATCCCAGCTACTCGGGAGGCTGAGGCAGGAGAATCACTTGAACATGGGAGGCGGTGATTGCAGAGATCCGAGATCATGCCACTGCACTCCAGCCTGGGTGACAGAGCAAGACTCTGTCAAAACAAAGAATGAAAGAAAGAATGAAAGACCAAAAGAATAAAGGGAGGGAGGGAGGAAGGAAAATACTTGTTTAAACCCCTTCCCAAGGCCTGCAAGGACCCCGTCTACACTGACCCTGTCTGCACTGACCCCGTCTACACTGATCCTGTCTGCACTGATCCTGTCTGCTCGTCACATTTCCCACCTTTCTGTATGACACCTCACTCTAACCATGTGCCAAGTTTCCTGTTTTTCAAGCATTCCTTCATTCATCTGTCTCATATTACTGAGAACTTACTATGTGCCAAACACTGTCATAGATGCTGGGGGTTCACTGATAAAGAAAGTAGGCAAAAATCCCGACCTCATGAAATGAAGCTTACATTTTAATGGGAGACGGAGGCAATAAACAATTGCACGTGCAGATTATACAGTATCTCAGACAGCGATGAGTATATGGAGAAAAATTAGACAGTGGGAGGGCAGGGAGTGCTGGAGCTGGTATTTTAAATTGGATTGTGAGAGAAGGTCTCCCTGAGAAGGAGCTGCTCAAGCTGTGCAGAAAGCACTTCTCACAGGAAGCCTGAGAGTCGGCCAGGCGCAGCGGCTGGCCTGTAATCCCAGCACTTTGGGAGGCTGAGGCGGGTGGATTGCCTGAGCTCAGGAGTTCGAGACCAGTCTAGGGCAACATAGTGAAATCCCATCTCTACTAAAACACAAAAACTTAGCCAGGTGTGGCAGCACGCACCTGTAGTCCCAGCTACTCTGGAAGCTGAGGCAGGAGAATTGCTTGAACCTGCGAGGTGGAGGGTGCAGCGAGCTGAGATTGTGCCACTCCAGCCTGGGTGACAGAGCAAGATGCTATCTCCAAAAAAAAAAAAAGGAAAAACAAAAAGAAAAGAAAGCCTGAAACTACCAGCCTTAGAAAGAGCTGATTGCAAGACTGGCCCTTTGTTGGCATCTAGGAACTTAGATTTTGGGAAGGTTCCCTCCATTTCCTGATATGAATAGTTCACGATGCCTGAACTGTTTGCGCAAACAGCGTGGTTTATGGTGATTACCTGCTTTCCTTCTGGGAGTCTGGAAACTTGACACTTGCCAGACAGAAGTTGTCCACATGACCAGCCACCAGTAAAAACTCTGGGCATTGAGTCTGTCATGAGCTTCCCTGGCAGACAACATTTCACACGTGTTGTCACAACCCACAGACGGGGGGCAGGAAGTATGTCCTGTGTGACTCCCACAGGAGAGGATTCTAAGCTTGTGCCTGGTTTCCTCCAGACGTCACCTTGCATGCCTTTCCCCTTTGCTGATTTTGCTCAGTACTTTTTCACTGTAATAGCTCGTAACTCTAACAGAGCTGCATGCAGAGTCCTCCCAGTGAATCTTCAAATTTGCACATGGTCCTGGGAGCACTCTGGACACAAGCCAAGACCTGAAGTCAGGGACAAGCCACAGGATACTTGGCTGGGAGGTGAGGGAGTGTCTGACAAGTATGGGTAGCAGGAAGGAGGCCAGTGCGGCTGCAGCCGAGGGAGCAAGCAGGAAGTGAGTAGCAGCAACCAGAGGAAAGAGGGGGTTCCGTGGGGAGGGCCTCGCTGCCCTTGTGAGCACTGTGGCTTTATTCTCATTGTGAGAGGAAAGTCCCTGGGTTTAGAGGGAGGATCTTGCTCATGTTTTTGAAAGGACTGCTTCATGTACAGTATCCAGAATAAGAGGAAACGCGGGAGACCTGGAGACCTGCCTGCTGCAGAAATCCAGCTGAGAGATACAGCTTACGGCTCATGGCTTACGCCTTATGGCTTACGCCTGACACAGGGCCCTTCTGTGGATTGCTCTTCCCTGGTTCCTGCAGAGCCGAGCTCCTGGGTCACCTCCTCACAGGGCTTCCCCAGCTACTGTATCTTAAGTCATTCTCTGCGACCCAACACCCACTTACCTAGACCCTCTCCCTCACTTTAATTCTTTAACACACTTATCTCTATCCAAACACTATTTTCTTTATTTACTTTACTGTAGAATTCCTCCCTCCTCCACTCACTCCCAGCAACATGTAAGTTACACGAGGGCATTTAGCAGGCATCCAATAAATATTTATCAACAAAATGAATGAATGAGCCAACGAGCCAGATGAGGCGGGGATCTGCTTGGCTGGAGCTACTTGATGGGGTCTTGACTTTGGCATCAACACAGAAGACTGCCACATTCCAAAGGGTCTCCAGGAGCAGAGAGCCCGTGGGCCCTCTTGCCAGCCACGTTAGGCATCCAGTGCATCACATCTGCTCTGCTTTAGCTGTTTACAGTAATGTAAGGCATCACCGCAACTCCAGGTGCGTTCAACTTGCCCCTCTCTTCACTTGCACTGTTTATGGTTTCCACGATTTCCAAATCCCTCTCCTACCCTCCCACGCATTCACGAAGCCCTCCATTAAGGGCCCATCGCCTCTTAATGCCTTTCAAATTCTGACCCCATCTCTGCCACCTCCTTGCCACTGTCGGCTCAGGCCTCTTGCCTTCTCATGGGGACAGTTGGCCTGGCTGCTTTACTTCAGGTTCTCCTTCAAATCAGGCTCCAGGCAGCTGACAAAGGAGCAATTCCAACACATCTTATCAAGTTACCTCACTCCCAAGCTTCACGCCCTTTCCTGGGCCCCCAAGGTCTTCAGGAACAAGCTTAAACTTTTGAGCAAAGCAAACAGGGCCTTTCATTAGCTAGCTCATACCTGGCTGTGCCTCTTAGCAAGTTCTCCTCCACTTCCGCAACTCCAGTCTCTGCGGCAACCATACTAATGACCCATGTGTTGTTCCCCAAATACTCAGACAGCTTCAGGCCTCCATGCCTTCTCCATCTGCGGTCTGCCTAGAAGGCCCATCCTTCTCTACTCCCCCTCACCCATCCTCTACCACACTCAACCTCCTCTGGGGCCAACTTGATCTGTATCACATTTCAGACTTCACCTTCTCCAGAAAACTTTCTCTGTGTATCTCTTGATCAGAGCACCTGCTTCATTATGTCGTGACCATTTATCTGCTGCCTGCATGATGCCACAGGTCCTCATGGTCCAGAACCAGCTCATATTCAACTGAAAACAGGGCATGGTGCATCTTAGGTACTTACAAATAAATGCTGCACAAAAGAGAGAGGAGTAATGGCAGAGAAACAAGGGACACAAATCAAGCAGTGGCTAGTCAAAGGACTGAGGCAAAAATACCCAGAGCACTTGTTCTCAACAGAGGCCCAGGTGCACTGGTTACCTCTCCTACAAGAAGACTGGAATACTCATTCCCTGGGCAGTAATTTTTATTTATTTTTATTTTTGAGACAGAGTTTCGCTCTTGTTGCCCAGGCTGGAGTGCAATGGCGCAATCTCAGCTCACTGTAACCTCCACCTCCTGGGTTCAAATGGTTCTCCTGCCTCAGCCTCCCGTAGCTGGGATTACAGGCATGTGCCACCAGGCCCAGCTAATTTTTTTGTATTTTTAGTAGAGAAGGGGTTTCTCCATGTTGGTCAGGCTGGTCTTGAACTCCTGATCTCAGGTAATCCACCTGCCTCAGCCTCCCAAAGCACTGGGATTACAGGTGTGAGCCACCACGCCCAGCCAGTGATTTTTAATTCTTTGGTTCACTGCTGTGTCCTCAGAACTTAAACAGGACCTGGCATGGTAGGAGATGAATAAATGTAGAATGAATGACAGACCTTTCCTAGCACTGCTCAGCTACTGCAGACTGAACCTAGGACATGTTGCATAGCACAGAATGTATCCCTCTACCTCTGTAATACTGATAATGACAGCCAACATTTCCTGAGAGCTTACTACACACCAGGCACTGTTCTGAATGCTTTACAACTGCTTATTTCCTTAGCTCTTCACAACAAACCCTTTGATACAGGTACTGTTTTACCAATGGGAAGTGGAGGCGCTGTGGTCCAAGGTGACCCAGTTAGGAAAGAGAAGAGCCAGGCTTCAAATCCAGGCAGTCTGGCTCCAGGATCTGGCTCAGACCGACATACACAGAGAAAAACGGCTGTCCTTGTTCTGCCGCAGCTTAGAGACCTCATTTGGTTGCTTGAACTTGTCTGACTTTAGTCAAATGTAGAAACATGAAACTGGGCAAGAAAGTCTCTGCTGACTTTTTTTTTTTTTTTAAGGTCCAGCTGCCTAATTTATTAAGAACAGTGCAGAGTTTTCTGGGTCCAGGGAAATTCACCACAGGATACTTCCAAATTGCCCTGTGGTGATCAGAGCCTGGCCTTCCCTTGGCTTGCAGTATCTCAGCCTTCAGAACTGTCCAGAAGACAAATTCAAGGTGTTAGAGGAAGGTGTGAGTAACAGGTCCAAATAGGTCCAGGGAAAAACATTCATAAAGGCACCTGAGGATCAGCCCGGATTCAGCCACCGCATGGCTGGAAGGTCACTATCACAGAAATGAAAGGACAACAACAGTAGTTTCTGGCCACTGGCCACTGACCACCAACTACACTGCAGGCCAACCACATTAAGTTCCTACCACGCATCTAACTCATTTAATCTCCGCAGGGTCTCTGTGAGGTAGGAATTATTATCTCTGCTTTACAGATGAGGGGACCATATTCAGAAAGGCTAAGAAACATGACTAGGATCATACAGCTGGTAGTTGTTAGAGCCAAGATTCAAATCCATCTCTATCTGGCTCCAAAATCTGTGTTCTTGTCACCTTCCAGGCCACTGACCTCTCCGCATTTGCTGTGAAATGCTTCTGGTGCCTGCAAAGAAATTTACAGTGAAACCTCCAAATTGAAGTTTATTTTTTTAGTTTATATACCTCCCATTCAAGATAAATAGCAACAAACTCTCCAAAGTAAAAAATAAAGAGTGAGGGAAAAATGGCTAAAATCTGGTACCCTGATCACAAGCCCATCTGGAGTCTTTGAGATGCTGAAAATTCCAGAAGGCTGGATAGTCAAGTTGCAGCTTAGAAGCTGCAATTCAGAAATCGTTATTGAGGTAGCAGTTTACTTGCCCCCAAGGACTCTACTGGTATACCACATGAGAGACGAGAGTGCCTCCTAGAAGAGAGAATGCTGAGAAAGCGAGTGATGCTACTCTATCCGGAACTCTGGAACAAACCCACAGATGATCCACAGGGGTGGCGTGTGTGCGGGGAGGTGGCCCAGATGAAACAAGAAAGTGTTGAAACTGAATGATAGATGCGTGGAGTTCACTGTGCCCATCTATCTGCTTCTGTGTGTGTTTGAAAATTTCACACATGTACACAAAGCCATGACCCTCCAACTAGATGGCATCCTTAGATGTTAGTGGCCTGGGTTCCATGCTTTCTTAGACACAGCACCCTCATGGGGAGAGGTCAAGGCTGAAACCAGGTGGTTCCTCCACCCCGCCCTAGTCTGTTCCCTGCTGAGCCATCAGCAAAGGTCTCAGCATGGCCCCACAGTCAAAACAGTGCAGCAAATTCTGCTTTTATGGAAGACTTTCAGTAAGTGGTGGAAACCACTGTTTTTCAGAACCAGGAAGGAACATTCAAAAGACTGTTAAACCCTCAAACGAGAACAAGATAAAAAGGCTGAATCAGCATGCGACTGGAGCCTGCTTAGTGAGTGGACTCTGAGGTTACTTGTGAGAATGATGTCACCCTGTGGAATATGGAAACTGGCACCATCCCCACAGCCAGCGTGCGACTGTGAGGGAGGGAGCTGGCTTCCTAGTGCTGAGTAAAGGACAAACCCCAAGCAGACATTTCAGACTGTGGTCAGACACAGCCTTGCTCCTTTAACACTTTAAAGGACAAATGGAAAGACCAGCCAAGCCACCCGTCTGAGAAGTCCAAGAGAAGACATATTAAAAACAATGTTGGTTGCGACACGACAGCTTTGTTTGTGTCACCCACAGGCGGAAAAACAGGTGTGCTGCGTCCTTCAGGAAGCAAGTTTAGACTCCAGGTCTGTAAGTCACAGGATGCGACCGGTCTGCAAATCCTACAGGCTCTACAAGGCTGGCAAGTCAAGGTCATCCGCGGGGGCTGGCCCGGCTGCTTCGAGAATGTTGCCCATGACAGGTGGGTCACGGCTTTACAGAGCATTCCTGTGTCCCGTAGCCATAGCTTTCATCCCTAGTTCCGGTCACCCATTTTTGAAGTATATACCAAGGACCACAAGTTCAAGGAGGTGGGTGGAAGACAATGTGATGCAGTCACGCAGAGCCATCACCACTACTCAAAACACAGCCCAGAGCGCCTTCCAAGGGCTTTCTGTTCCACTCAGAATAAAATTCAAATTCCCACAAAAGATCTCAGGGTGCAGCAGGACCACCTGGACTCTGCTCGTCTCTGTCCCCTCATTTCCTCCTGGCCCACCTGCTCCAGCAAAGTTCCTTGAACTCACCAAGCTCATTCCTGCTTTAAGACCTCTGCACCTGCCTTGATGCATTCCCCAAGTCTGTATGATTACACAGATCTCAGATCAAAGGTCGCCTTCTCAGGCCTTTCCGGATCACTCTAGCTGAAGCAGCACCCCGAGTCACTTTCTATTATAGCTTGTTTTCTTTTTTATATCACTTGCTACTATCTGACGTTACTATTCATTTGATTGCTTTTTAATGAATTGTCTCTCTCCAGTAGAATGTAAGCTCCATGAGGGCAGAGTCTGGACTATCTGGTTCACCATTGCATCCACACAACCTAATATATACATATATACATATATACACACACACACATATATATATATATATACATGTAAAATCCATATAACCTAGGATAATATATATATACACACACATATATATATATATCCTTCATAGATATATGCTTTCATAGATATATGAAGGCATTTTTATTGAGGTACTTTTTCTTAATAAATGAATAAACAAAAAATATATTGTATTTATATTCAGTAAAAAATTCTTTAGAAAAAACTAAAATTATAAGATAGGGGCTGTCCTGGAGAATCTAAGACATATAGTCATCATGTATATGAAGTCCAGCTTTTCCACTGTTTGATAAATGTTCCTGATGACTCGTGTGTCTTCAGCACTAGTTTATCTGTCAAATGATCAGTGGTAAGAGAGTGCTCACTAGGGAGGGATGGGATTCTCGAGTGGGGATCTGGATATGCAGGTGGGTTCATGTGTTCATGCGCGTGCACAAGCATCTCCGGCTCAGAATCCACAACCCACAGCTCTTAGAGTCAGTGTGGTCTTGGTATACTTTGTTTTGTAGCCTTTAGGGGTGTGTGTCTCCAACTGTAATGTACAAGTCAATCACCTGGGGATCTTAAAATGCAGATTCCAATTCCAGGGTGGGGTCTGAGATTTTATATTTCTAATTAGCGCTCACTCAGGTGATATCTGTGCTGCTGGCCGGAGGCCCACACTTTGAGAAGCAAATCTCTAGTACTGCAAAATTGCCATCTGAGAAACATGCCTTGAGATCAGCTAAGGAAGGAAGTGCTAATCATAGGGGACTTGGTCCCCAAGACACAAAAATATAGAGAACCTAATTTTAAACAAGCAGAAAGGCACTTCTCTGGAAAGAGATGACTCCGTTTTCTTCTTCTTTTTTTTTTAATTTTTGTTTTTTGAGACAGAGTCTTGCTCTGTTGCCCAGCTGGAGTGCAGTGGCATGATCTCGGCTCACTGCAACCTCCATCGCCCAGGTTCAAGCGATTCTCCTGCCTGAGCCTCTTGAGTAGCTGGGACTACAAGCACGTGCCACCACACCTAGCTAATTTTTTGTGTTTAGTAGGAATGGGGTTTTACCGTGTTGGTCAGGATGGTCTCAATCGCCTGACCTCATGATCCTCCCATCTCGGCCTCCCAAAGTGCTGGGATTACAGGAGTGAGCCACCATACCCAGCCAGTTTTCTCCATTTGTAAGAAACCAAATTTGTAAACACTTAAAATGGAATCATTTCTAAATGCTGACGTGCGTGCAGATGCAGATCTCGGGCACTGTCTAATTCCAGTGTGGGAATTGTAAAGTACATATTCTTTTACAAGTTCCATATTTACAACACTTGGGACATGAGAAAGGAGAAAGCTTGGCCAATTCTGTGTAGCAATGGAACTCACGTGGACCAGTTTCCCCCATCTCACCATCTTGCTCCAGGTATAAAACTAGTTGTATTTTTTCTGGTTTCCCCTTTGAAAGTTTCCCATCCTTACTACCAAATCCACAATCCCCAGTTCCCTAGTCCAGGCTCCAGAGAGGAGCTCAAGCTGATTGGTAAGACTCTGAGTTAATTGTTCTGGTGAGTGATGAGCCTGCTGTGACCTTCTCCCACTTGGCTGCTGACCATGTGAGAGGGAAGGGCTGGTCCAGAGTCCTCAGCCCACCTGACATCCAACCGCAACCGTACGCTCCAGTGGCTTTAACAGAGCTCTGTGCTGCCCGTATTATTCATGGCAGTTGTTAACGTATGTCTCTCCTTGGGATCCTGGGGGGAGAATGGGGTGACTGAAGAGCAGGACTGCATACTCCCCTGTCCTTTAGCAAGCATCCGATAGCGATGACTGGACATGATCCATCATCATCCACAGCAGCCCCCTTCCCAGTACACGAAAATGTCAGAAAGCAAACCTGGCTTTTCTCCTCCAGTTTTTTGTGTTCCTTAAGAAGCTGCTCCACATGCACCACGCTGTCTCCAATGCCTGTAAACTCTGCTTGCTCTTCCAGCAAATTATCCAGGGCAAGCTTAACCTACGAGACACATTAGGACAGTCTGGAAGTAAACCGACACATACTCACCTGGAGGCATGGGTTGTTATGCTTCGAGAAAACGCAAAGCTCTAGAAAGGATTCAAGACTGCAATACATCTATATATGTTTAAAAAGTTTTTTTGCAGCTCACTAACCTTCAAATTAACTGGGGGTGCAGACACCTACAGTTGGTTTATTAGAACTATATTCAACAGATTATCAATCAAAAAGGAAGATAGCTGAGTCAAGTGGCTCATGCCTGTAATCCCAGCACTTTGAGAGGCGAGGCAGGAGGACTGTTTGTGCTTAGAAGTTTGAGAACAGCCTGGGGAACACAGGGAGACCTCGTCTCTGCAAAGATGTAAAAAGAATGATCTGGTGTGGTGGTGGGGCATGCATGTAGCTCCAGCTACTTGAGAGGCTGAGGTGGGAAGATCGCTGGAGCCCAGAAGATCAAAGCTGCAGTAAGCCATGATTGCATCACTGCACTCCAGCCTGAGTGACAGAGCAAGACCTTGCTTCAAAAAAAAGCAAGATAAACCAACACTGAAATGCCATGTACATCAACAGGAAAACAGGATTCTAGAACACTGCTGCTCTGCTGAAAAAGTGAGAAGGGGGCTGGAGGAGCGGTCTGTAAAGAAGCAAGGAGATGAGGAGAACGCTGGATTAGGGAAAAGAGGGAACTCCCGTACCAAAGAGGGAGGGCGGAGAGAAAACCAGAGATCACCGCACCAGAAAAGGAAGTTACATTAAACAAGAAAAGAATACCTTACAAAAGTCGTGCTCAAAACGCTGCAGCTGTAGGCACTGGTTAAGCTTCAGATGATGCTCGGACCAAAACTGACTAAAGGCTTTTTCTGTTTCATCCAGTTGAACCAATAACCTTTCAAGAAAGGAGAAAGTGACGTTACGTTGGCATTCATTTCCACCGGCATCCATACAGGCCTACAGAGAGGACACCTGCGTCTTCAGTCAGCGTTACCAGTTGTGATTGTCTCCTTACTATGAACGTAGGTGTCACCCAAGCCTTTCTTCGGGCTCAGCGGGGTTTTCACCTTTCATTTCCCAGTCAGGACACCCACAGCGCAGGCAGCAACTTCCCTTCAGATGCAGCTGCTGCGCTTCAGAATGCACTCCGGTGACCTTACCTTCCTGCCTTCGTTCTTTCTACCGGAGGCCACACGAACATAAAGCACAGCACCAAGCCAAACTGTAATTTGGAAATGAAGCCCAATACATACCACCATGTCCCTCAGAATCCTAGGATGGGAGCATGTCACACGCACTGAAGGGGGGGAATGGAGTTCTCATTAAAAGATCTCTGTATATGGATGCCAGAGGGACATGATCTCTTCTCCTTTGCTGTCTAAAATATTTTTCTTCTTCCTTGGCCTGACCAAGACCCAGTATTGGGTGTTTCAATCTGTTCTTGGTTGCTCTAGAATATCTAGGTCTATATATTCCCTCCTGAAAAGGCAGATCCTACCTCACGCACTCACCTTTCCATGGCAGCTACATTCTCAAGTTGATTGAGATTGAGTATGCTGTTGGGATATTTGGTTGCTGGTTCTCGGATGCATGAGAGCAATGTGGCCCCCTGCTTTTCAAGTAATTTCAGCTCATCCTAGAGAATAAAAGTAGTCTCTCTTAGAAAGAATTAGGAAAAACAAGTTCCTGATAGAATTGGGGTGAAGAGAATAGATCAGCATCTTTTTCATTAGGGAAATTAAATGCTGATGAAGTCAAGATGCAGTTTTAAAAATTAATTAACTTACGCTTGATAGGCAATGCATCCACATGATACAAAATTCCAAATATTCAAAAGCCTATACACCAAAAAAAGTATTTTTTTCTCTTCAAAAGCCACATCTGCTTTTTGTATAGCTCAAGCTATTGTTGTAAATTAAAAGCAAAACTAGTTAATACAATCTGGTTTTAATCTAAGAGAGTGACCAGAAACAAGAAAATGATAGATACTGAATACTGAATGCTAGAAACTACCAAGCAGTAATAACGTAATAACTGCTAGCTGACCATAACAATACTTCAGTTGGTCTCATCAATAAACACCTGCTTCCCCTTCCACCTGCCAACCAACTGTGCCTTTGTTTAATTACTGAAGTTTGGCAGATATGGGAAGCAATTTCAGTTCAATGTGGGAAGACTTGTACTTCCAAGCCAACTCCATGCTGCTCTTTGAACACAGAGCCTCAGTGCTTTGCAGCTGGGGAAGGCTACTTCCTTCCAGAGCCAGCAGCTGTAGCCAGCAGCTGTAGCCCTTTCCCTGGACAATGCAGGTCACCTCTCATTGCCCTGAGCCTTACCCACAAAGCCCAGGGTGCACAACAAAAGTGGCCGTGCCTGACCTAGAATTCTGTGCTTGGGAATTATGGGTTTGGTTCCCAGGTCAGAGGAGGCTGGTGTGGTATGCCCTTGAGCATTAGAATAGGCACACAGTTCTAAAACAAACCAAAAAAATCACCTCTGCCCACATGAACACTGAATCACTTCCTCTAGGCCCAGCCACCTGTGTGGTCTTCACACAGCCAAGAGCTCATTCCCTGTGGGAGGAGCTTCACACTTCCCCACTCTGATCACACGGAAGTCCTGTGCCCTCTCAAGCTCATACCTTTGTTCCTGTGTCCCATTCTACTCCAGAATTTCCCCTGGAAGGGTTACACTGCCTACCCGTCCTCAAACCTGGCCTGGATCTGGCTGATGATGGACTTGGCTTCTCTGAGCTAGCCCTTCAGGGTTCTTTGGATACCTCCTCTGGCTCTGTCCGCTCCAAACAGCAGCCCACATTAGCCACGTGGCTGGTGCTCTTGCCTGGGAATCAGGCATATCTCGTCCTTTCCATTCTCATGTGTCAGCCCTCATTTCGTATCTCATCAATGCTCACTAAATATTTGTAGGTTGGATAAATTAATAACAGCCTAAAAGAGGTCAGGTTGCAAATGAATACAGAGAAATTACATGTGATGGGAAAAATGTCCTCCTGAGTCAGTGTCTTCGCCATTCCCTCAGCCCACCCACTAAAGGGGGTCTTGGTTTTCCCACTCATTTTCTTAACTGCGCTGAGCTTCCAGCAGGATTCTGGCATTATCCATATATATACATATGAATGTAAACACACACACACACACACACACACACACACACATATCCATATATGATGAAGAGTTGGGAAGAAAGTTAGAGATGCTAAAGGAAAAGTGCCATACTGGTATGACAGAAGGAGACCCTGAAGAGGGAAGCTGGGAAGAGGGATATACCCAAAGTGTGGCAGAGGCTGAGGAAAGTGTGCGAGGCAGGGAAGGTGAATCTTCACCAGTGATGTCACACACTGCATACCCCCTTCACACTGTTTAAAAAGGCTACGAGCAAAACTCGTGACCTGGTTACTGCTTTGGTATTCAACCAACATGGTCAACTTCAGTAGGGTTACGAAAGTCTTCCCTGAACTCAGAGGGAAAGATGGAGCAACCGTGGTACTTGAAAAGGGGAAGGGGAAGTTGCTCAGCCTAAAAATAGAGCTTCAGTTTCCATGGGAAGAAAATCATCTTTCTGGGTATTTAATTTTTTTTACTACCTGCACTCAAGCTGGAGAAGGAACTCAGGGCGCTGTCTTCCAGAACACGTGTATCAGTTGACGCTCCCTTTGGGAGAGTCTCCTTTCTCTGTGCAGACAGGGTCCTGCTGGTGGCAGGGTGAGGACTGTTGTAAACTGAGAGACAGCTCACTGCCTTCCGAAGTTGCCTTCCCTCAGAAAATGGGAACCTCACCGCACGAGCTCTGAACACTTGCTGGTACTCTCTACAGGTGGAAAGGCACACAGCAGGAATGACGGCTAGCTAAGGCTTGCCTGCTTGTTCATTCTTCGGGAGCTGAGCTCTCCCGGGGAAGCCTAAAGCTGCTTGAGTTTACCAGACTTGCTTTTCCTTTCTGTCCCTCAGAGGAGAGTGAAATCACAGAGAAAATGAGGTTTCAAATCTTAGCATGAAGCCCAAGTGCCCACAATTTGACCGGACAGAAGATAACACCTACTGAAGTTGGGAGCACTCACTGATTATAAGATACATGAAGGTCCAAACCATGGCTCCGGCTGGGGGAAAGTTTAGGTTTCCAGGGAAATGCCTTCTTTAAAGTCATCAGTTTGCTTAAAAGTTTGACACGATTGTTCCACTGTGGATGTCATGAGATTTTTTTCTGTGCGAACAGACTGGCTTAATATACAGAAGGGCGGAAAGAAAAGAGGTTCTATTGGAAGATTATTTTGAACAAACGAGTAACAACTCCCTAGAGAAATGGCAAGTGAGGCTGAAAACCTCTCCAACTCAATGGCTCGCCTATTGTTTGATTGTAGAGGCGACTACACGCACATTCCTAAGATAAGGGGTCTCAAAGATCCCAGGAGAAAGGAATTCAAGAAATCAAGCCAAATCCCCTAAGCTGTGCTAGCTGTTTAGGGAAAAGCCTCTCCAGGCTGGGAGAAAACGGCAAATCACACGCTGCAACTTTTACAGATCCTTAAATAGATTGGAAAGTTCTCTGTACTGAACAAGTTATCTTATAACAGCTTTTCACTTTCCAGCTGGAAAAAAAATTATTCAATGACATATAGAATCTTTGATTAAAAGCTAGGTAAAAGACCAATGAGAGGAAAATAAAATATGTATAAATAACCACAAAAACTACTAAGTTATTAATACAAGTTTAAATAGTATCTTTTTTGCTGATGTAAACCATTTCTCTCTTTAAGGCATTTTTGGATGAGAAAGAGGAAGAATGTAACTCTTGTTTAATGATTTTGGTATTCTTGCTTCTAAGCTACAAGGAGCAAAGAAATTAAATTTGCGTTAGTCCAATAATCAGTAATCACAAAAAGGCCTTAAGAAATGCTGTGTGTGTGTGTGTGTGTGTGTGTGTGTGTGTGTGCGTGCGTGTTTTAGATGGAGTTTCACTCTTGTTGCCCAGACTGGAGTGCAGTGGCATGATCTTGGCTCACTGCAACCTCTGCCTCCCAGGTTCAAGCCATTCTCTTGCCTCAGCCTCCGGAGCAGCTGGGATTACAGGCGCCAGCCAACACACCTGGCTAATTTCTGTATTTTTAGTACAGACGGGGTTTCACCATGTTGGTCAGGCTGGTCACAAACTCCTAACCTCAAGTGATCTATCTGCCTTGGCCTCCCAAAGTGCTGGGATTACAGGCGTGAGCCACCGCGCCCAGCCTGTATTATTGTTTAAAGGATGTTCATTAATATTACTTGGTAAAATAAGGACCATAATATCTTTAAATCCAAATTCACTTAATATTCTTCATTGAGGTAAAGACTTGGACAAATTAAATTGCTTTGAGAATTTTGTCTTAAAATAATTTGAGGTCTTCACCATGATTTTAGGGCAGCATGGAACACAAATGCAAGCGTTTCTTTTACTAAAAAGCCAATTAAATGGACCTTTTAATTTCCTTTCACTTGTCTTACAGGTTGGATGGGGGTGTTTAACCAAACTGATGTAATTAGAGCATAAATGTCAAATAATACTTCTAACTGCATGGCCTCCAAGGCTACTCCACCCCATAATCTGAGAGAAGTCTTAGCCTCCTTTGCTGAGAGCGGCCTGTTTTACTTCTGAGAGCACCCGGTTAGCATGCATAAGAAAATCCTCTTACTCTATCTTGGAAACTGCTTCTCTCCCACCTCCTTACCTCTGCAGAACTCTGCCTGTGTAGAGAAACTAGACAACACCCACTCATCCACCTTCCCTGTCCCCACCCCTCTGCTTGCCCACCAGCACATACAGCAAGACCCGGCTGGCTGGTTTTCACCCCCCGAGTTATGTGTCCTTATCTAAAATCCAAACTTTGTAACCTTTCCTCCAGAGACCCTCCTGACTGAGCACCGTCATCTCAGTGTTCCTGCGCTTCGACCTCTTCACGCCCTTCTTGGGCAGAGGCAAAGAACGCACTGTGCTCAGGAGCCCTAGGCACGGAGCTCAGTTTCGCTGTCCTTGCCGTGCTGGGCATCCTCCCATCACAGCCGCTCGCACCAGCGGGACACTCTCCAGACTCCTTTCGGTCAGGGACCACCTTTTGACCTGTGCAACCACAAACTCCTTCCTCGCACACTTCACAGAGGCACCTAGACCTGCTTTCTGTAACTGGCACCTCCCAGGAATCATGTGATGTGAACTTAGCCAGTAGGTTTGGAAAAGCAAAGGCCAAGCGTCTCAGAGGCATTTTCAGGGAAAATTTTCAGGATGTCATCAGTCCAGATATTTTGATTACTCATACTCACAGTAATCTTTGGAATATATTTCTCTCTTTCTTTTTGTTTGTTTGTTTTTTTGAGATGGAGTCTCGCTCTGTCGCCCAGGACGGAGTGCAGTGGGGAAATCTCGGCTCATTGTAACCTCTGCCTCCCAGGTTCAAATGATTCTCTCACCTCAGCCTCCTGAGTAGCTGGGATTACAGGCACCTGCTATCATGCCCGGCAAATTTTTGTACTTTTAGTAGAGACGGGGTTTCTCCATGTTGGTCAGGCTGGTCTGGAACTCCTGACCTAAGGTGATTCACCTGCCTTGGCCTCCCAAAGTGCCAGGATTACAGGCATGAGCCACCATGCCTGGCCATCTCTTTTTTGAATAACAACCTCCTTAAGGACTAAATTTAACACTGTTCCCTGGCACATGGAAACATTAATTTGCCTCAATTACTAGACTCTGAGACCCTCCTAACTAGACTATGTGTTCCTTGAGGTTGCATTTTTGGTTTGCCTGGCAAGTGGTGGTGGGTGCTCAATAAATGTTGAATAAATGAACAAATCAACCATCTAGCAAAGCATTTTCGCAAATTTTTGGTCACAGATACAACAGTTCAACTCTTCCCAAATTCCATCACACCGGGACACATACCGACTGTCCAATCCTCGTTTTGCTGCCCTGTTGAAAATTGGGCTTCTGTGAAATAATGGATTCAGTCTGTTTGTGCTTCTCAAGGTAGAAAGGTACCAACACTCATTCAGTGAGAAGCCGCAGGAAGATTTCCCTGTATTGCATGACCGAAAGAACCCGCCAAGCTCCCTTTTCTCAGCAGGTTCTGACGTGCTTTTATGAATCATCTAATAGGTGCCTCTCCTTAAACCCAGGTCAGGGCACCTTCCATAGTCCTTCTTCTCAAATTCATCCCCAAATAAAAAGACACACTCCTGAGAAAGTTAAAGAGTAAGTTAGCTTATTAGTCTGCCCCAAAACTTTACAACCACTGCTGGAAAGCTTATACTTGAAAAGTCAGCCCCTGCCCCCCTGCAATTTCAGCACATTCTGTCTTGCTCCGTTCTGAGCAGGATCAAGGGAGTGCAACCCTTAAAAGGGTGCTCACGTGCCTCAGCTCACCAGGACAAAGCTGGAAAAACTCTTCCCTGTGCTTCTTCATGCACCACCCAGTCTCAAGAGACTTCTTTCATTACAAACTGCCTGTCTGGAAGGTTTAAGATGGTCAGTGGCTTCCAAGTCACTAAAGAAGAAGGCAAACGAGGGCTGCACTGTTAATTCTGCTCCCAACTCTCTCCAACAGGCAGGCATACCTGCTGGCACAGACGCTGGCCTCTGAGAGGCCACTGGCCACTCACCTGCAGCTTGTCCCGCTGCCTCATGTGGGACATGAGAAGGTCTTCCGTGGTTAGCATGCTTCTGGGAAGCTCTGTTGTGGCCAGGGAGGCCCCAAACCTCTGCAGCATCTGGACAGTGGTCTTCAAGGTCAAGGCAAAGTTTTCGATGGCCTGGAAGGTCAGACAATTATAACAAAGTGGAGAGATTAACATTCACCAACGTGTTCTCTTGATGGAAAGACAGGTGATAAATTAGTGAATACTCACTTCACCTTGGAAACGGTATAGAGGACCTGATTCTGATAGGGAGATTTATAAAAAGACCCTGGTGTTAGTCTCAACACTGCCACTAGTTGACCAGATGACTTTGGATTTACACTGAACGTCGGTTTGTTTATCTATAAAATAAAGTGATTGAACCACCTGATCATTAAGATTCCTTTGAGCTCTAACTTTGAGTCTCTTGTTCAGAGAGCTGACACCCAGAAACTGTCACACAGAAAAGAATCTATACATCTCACATATAAAACAGTATGTACCGTATATGTGTCATTGTATTATTCCTAGTTATATATACAGGCAAACCTCAAAGATTTGATGGGTTTGGCTCCAGGCCACGGCAACAGAGCCGATGTTACAATACAGTGAGTCACACAACTTCCTTTGTGTCCCACTGCAAATGGAAGTTGTACTTACACTGTACTGTAGTCTATTAAGTGTACAATAGCATTATGTCTAACAAATGCATATACCTTAATTTTAAAATACTTTATTGTTAAAAAAAATGCTAACAATCTTCTGGGCCTTCATGAAATCAGGATCTTTTTGCTGCTGGAGGGTTGGAGGGTGTTGCCTTATTGTAGATGGCTGCTGACAGATGGGGGTGATGTTTGCTGAAGGCTGGAGTGGCAGTGACAATTTATTAAAATAAGACAACAATGAAGTTGTCACATCAATTGGCTTCCTTTCAAGAAAGATTTACCTGCAGCATGCGATACTATCTGACAGCGGTTTACCCACAAGAGAACTTCTTTTGGAGTTAATCCTCTCAAACCGTGCCACTGCTTTATAGACTAAGTTTATGGAATATTCTAAATCCTTGTTGTCATTTCAACAATGTTCACGACATCGTCACCAGAAAAATGAAGAAATCATTTTCTTCGCTCATCTGTTAAAAAACAGCTCCTCATTCATTGAAGCTTTATCATGAGGTTGCAGCAATTCAGTCACATCTTCAGGCTCCAAACCCAATTCTAGTTCTCTTCCTATTTCCACCACCCCTGCGGTTACTTCCCCCACTAAAGTCTTGAACCCCTCAAAGTCATCCATGAGGGTGGGAATCAGCTTCTCTCAAAATCCTGTTAATATTGATATTTTGACTTCCTCCCACGAATCACCAATTTTCTTAATGGCATCCAGAATGAGTCCTTTCCAGAAGCTTTGCAATTTGCTCTACTTACACCCACCAGAGCAGTCACTATGTATGGCAGGAATCGCTTTACAAAATGTATTTCTTAAATAGTAAAACTGAAAGGTGAAATTACTCTTTGATCCACAAGCTGCAGAGTAGAGGCTGCGTTAGCTGGCATGAAAACAACATTCATCTCCTTGTACATCTCCATCAGAGCTCCCAGGTGACCAGGCACATCCCAATAAACAACAATATTCTGGAAAAACCTTTTTGTCTAAGCAGTAGGTCTCAACAGGTGGCTTAAAATATGCAGGAAACCATGCTGTGAACAGAAGTGCTGCCATCCAGGCTTTGCTGTTCTATGTATAGGGCACAGGCAGAGTCATTCTTAAGGGCCCTAAAATTTTGGGAGTGGTTGATGAGCACTGGCTTCCATTTAAGGTCACCAACTGCATTAGCCCCTAACAAGACAGTCAACCGTGCTTTTAAGCTCTGAAGCCAGGCACTGACTTCTCTTCTCTAGCTATGGAAGTCTTAGGTGGCATCTTCTTCCAAAAAAGGCTGTTTCATTGACATTGACAATCTGTTGTTGAGTGTGGCCACTTTCATCAAGGATGTCAGTTAGATCTTCTGGGCAAGCTGCTGCAGCTTCTGTATCAGCACCTCCCACTTGTATGTTACAGAGATGAACTCTTCCCTTACACCTCACAAACCAGCTCCTGCAAGCTTCAGACTTTTTCTTTTTTTTTGAGATGGAGTCTCATTCTGTCACCCAGGCTGGAGTACAGTGGCGAGATCTTGGCTCACTGCAACCTCCACCTTCCGGGTTCAAGCGATTCTTTTGTCTCAGCCTCCTGAGTATCTGGGATTACAGGCACACGCATCACATCTGGCTAATTTTTGTATTTTTAGTAAAGACAGAGTTTCACCATGTTGGTCAGGCTGGTCTCAAACTCCTGACCTCGTGATCCCCCGCCTTGGCCTCCCAAAGTGCTGGGATTACAGGCGTGAGCCACTGTGCCCTGCCTGCTTCAAACTTTTCTTCTGCAGCTTCTTCACCTCTCTCAACCTTAATTAAAGAGAGTTAGGGCCTTGCTCTGGATTAAGCTTTGGCTTAAGAAAATGTCATGGCTGGTTTGATCTTCCATCCAGGCCCAGACCACTAAAACTTTCTCTGTATCAGCCAGAAGGCAATTTTGCTTTTTTTTTTTTTTTTATCATTCATGTATTCGCTGGAGTAGCATTTTTAATTTCCTTCAAGAACTTTTCCTTTGAATTCACCACTAGGCTAACTGCCCCGGCTAAGAGGCCTGGCTTTCTGCTTATCTCAGCTTTTAACATGCCTTCCTCATTAAGCTTAATCGTTTCAAGCTTTTGATTTAAAGTGAGATACAAGCCTCTCTTCCCTTCACTAGAACACTTAGAGGCCATTGTAAGGTAATTAATTGGCCTAATTTCAATATTGTTCTGCCTTAGAGAATAGGGAGGCCCGAGGTGAGGGAGAGAGACAGGTGTTGGCCAGTTGGTGGAGCAGTCAGAAGACACACAACACATACCTGCTAAGTTCACTGTCCCATATGGATGCAGTCTTTGGCACCCCAAAACAATTCAACAGTAATATCAAAGATTGCTGATCACAGATCACTGTTACAAATACAATAATTGGCTGGGCACAGTGGCTCACGCCTGGAATCTCAGCACTTTGGGAGGCTGAGGCAGGAGGTTCACTTGAGGTTAGGAGTTTGAGACCAGCCTGGCCAACATGGTGAAACCCCCATCTCTACTGAAAATACAAAAATTAGCCGGGCATGGTGGTGTGTACCCGTAATCCCAGCTACTCGGGAGGCTGAAGTTGCAGTGAGCCAAGATTGCACCACTGCACTCTAGCCTGGGTGACAGAGCAAGACTCTGTCCCAAAAAAGAAATAAAGAAAAAACAAATAAAACAGCAATAATAAACTTAGAAATATTGCAAGAATTGCCAAAATTTGTCAGAGAGGCACGAAGTGAGCATATACTGTTGGGAAAATGGTGTTGATAGACTTATTCAACACAAAGGTACCACAAAACTTCAATTTTTAAAAATTGGAGTATCTGCGAAGTCTACTAATGTGAAGCATAATAAGATGAGATATGACTGTAAGCGTGTGTATATAAAACATATACACAGAACATGTAAAAGGCATGTAAAGAGTAGCTCTGTCTTTCAATACTAGTTGTATTTTTTAAGGTTCACTATAAAATGTTTGGCATAAGCACAATCACAAGCCATGGCTACTAACTAGGCCAGGGATGGCCTAAAACAAAAACACCTTTGTAAGGTCTTTACCATGTGCCATGTACTGCATGGTAACCCCTGTGACTTGTACGTACATCTGTTTCCAGATGGGTTCCTGAAAACAGAAAGTCTGGAGTAGCTGGAAAACCACAAAAAGGAGAATGACTAACCCCTGCAGTACCTAATTAACTCTGAGATGTTACTCTATTGTTCCCAATTCCAGCCTCAACTGATAAGGCAACTGGACTTTGTAACCAAACTTCCTCAACTCATAGGTCAACCTTGCAACTCCAGGCCCTACAACCCCCTCCCAGCTTGCAACCTGAACTTTAACTTCTGTAACTTTCCACTGCCTACTCCAAACCTATAAAACCAACCTGTATCCCACCGCCCTCCGCTGACTCTCTTTTTGGACTCAGCCCGCCCGCAACCAGCTGAATAAACAGCCATGTTGCTCACACAAAGCCTGTTTGGGGGGTCTCTTCATTCAGAGCACATGTAACAACTTTAACCTGGGTAATTTATAAGCAATGGAAATTGATTTCTCACAGTTCTAGCAGTTGGGAAGTTCAAGATCAAGACCCCAGCAGATCTGGTGTCTGGTGGAGGTCTGCTCCTCATAAAGGATGCCTTCTGCGCCCTCACGGGGGGAAGGGGTATGACAGCTCCCTTCAACCTCTGCTGCAAGGGCACCAACTCCATTTAGGATGCCAGAGCCTTCATGACTTAATACGTCTCAGAGGGCCCCCCTCTTAATGCCATCACATTGGGTACCAACACGTGAATTTTGAGAGGACACCAGCATTCAAGCCATGACAATGAGTTTTGACCTCACTGTTTCCTCAATATTACTGAAACTTCTAACCCAGCATAACAATCACCAAAATCAGTAGGGTAGGAAAAAGTAAAATACTATATATCGAGTCCTTTCACAGACAATCTATCACTTATTCCCCACATCAAACTTTTGGGAGGCTTTTGTTGGTCCAGGGTTTCTCAGCACTGGCTATTCACATTTTGGGCCAGGTGAGTCTTTGCTGTGGGAGGCTATCTTGAGCACTGTAAGATGTTCAGCAGACCCCCTAACCCCTACCCACTAGATACCAGTTAACCTCCCCCCCACTAAGTTATGACTACAAAAAATGTCTAAAGATATTGACAAATGTAGGGGCAGGCAAAATTATCTCCAGTCGAGAGATGATGTGTTAGTCCTATTTTAACAGAGGAAGAAACAAGCTCAGAAATGCTTAGTAACTCACCCGACATCAGACAATATGTCACTGTGACAATTTTGTTTTTTTGTTGAGATGGAGTCTCACTCTGTTGCCCAGGCTGGAGTGCAATGGCACCACCTTGGCTCATGGCAACCTCCACCTCCTGGTTTCAAGCGATCCTCCTGCCTCAGCCTCCTCAGTAGCTGTGACTACAGGTATCCACCACCACACCCGGCTAATTTTTTGCATTTTTAGTAGAGACGGGATTTTGCCATGTTGACCAGGATGGTTTCGACCTCCTGACCTCATGATCTGCCCGCCTCGGCCTCCCAAAGTGCTGGGATTATGGGCGTGAGCCACCGTGCCCAGCCAATTTTTTTAAATTAATTTCAAGTTTGATTTTAGATTCGGGGGTACATGTGCAGGTTGGTTACATGGATACACTGCATGATGCCGAGGTCTGGGGCACAGTTGATCCTGTCACCCAGGGAGTGAGCACAGCACCCAATAGTTTTACAACCCTTGTCCCCTTCCCACCTTCTCACCTACAGTAGCCCCGAGGGGTGACAATATTTAAATGTGGTTCTTCTGACGTCATTAGTGTCAAAGTCTGTACATTAGTCATCCAGGGAGTTTTGTGGCACGTTAATGTCTAAGACTCATCCCAGATGAAATAAATTAATTTCTCTGAAGTATAACAGGGTATTGGTGTTTCTGGAACCTTCCCAGGTGCATTCGAAGGTAAGTGTCCCCAAACCCCCCCAGGAGATGCAGTGGGTAAGGTGGTCAACAGGAGAAACCCTAGCCTTTGTCCCTTCCATGCTCCTTCTTCCTTAGACTGTGGCTGAGAAATTCCAGCCATACCAAGGTCAGGCAGTCTCAGGGTGACCTCCCAGCAGCTGATCTCTAACTGCCCCACCACATCTTCTGGAGAACAAGGAGAGACAGGGAAAAGCACACATAAGCTGGTACTCACAGTGCGGTGATTTACCCACTGACTGTGGCGATATTCCAAAGTCCCCCCTAATTCCCGGGTCAGTTGGCTCTTGTCGATGTAGCCATGCAGGTCAGAGACAGAGTTTAACAAGATGATCTGTAAGGTAAAAGTTTAATTAAATGTATTCCTCATTGATCATTAAATAATAGCTCATTTAGATTCTATTCGTATCATAATTATATTTTATATTGTTATTATTTAAATGATACCTCAACTCTGCCTTATCAGGCATTTATATTTAAAAATGGTTATAGCCAAGCACAGTGGGTCATGCCTGTAATCTCAGCACTTTGGAAAGCTGAGGTGGGAGAATCATTTAAGGCCTGGAGTTTGAGATAAGGCAGAGCAACATAACAAGACTCCATCACTAGAAGAATAAAAAAAACTAGCCGGGCATGGTGGCCTGCACCTGTGGCCCCAGTTACTGGGGAGGCTGAGGCAGGAGGATTGCTTGAGCCTGGGAGGTTAAGGCTGCAGTGAGCAGTGATGGTACCATGGCACTCCAGCCTTGGTGACAGAACAAGACCCTACCTTGAAAGAAAAACAAATTACTATATGCAGCAGGGAAATATTTTAAAGTTTCTTTCCAGTTTTCCCTTTTGAATGAGAAATACCCAAGTGTCGTATATTCTGTGACGGAATGTTGGCTTGGCTCAGGGAGTGCAGTTCCAGGCTACCTAGAAGCCAGGTCTCGCTTTATGTGAATTTTTAGTCAAAAGTTCCCAAGCTAAGGTACACTCTTCAGCCGCCAAAATCAAGTGTTGTGCTATGGCCTGAAAACCTGCCATGAGAAGCCCAATCAAAGGTGGTCGAGTAAATATCAAAATAAAATGAGAACACAGGAAACAGCCAGAGCATGCATTGAAAAGATCCACTACACTGATGCGCCCCATGAAGAACGTCGATGAGCCCCTACATTAGCTTGCACAGAGGGGATCTGGAGGTAACAGGGAGTTGGTTTTACAAACTAGCAATTCAGCCCATAAGCGAACAGCCACGCATCCAGAGGAAGCTGGCGCATCCCAAACTGCCCCCTTGCTTTGGTGCACAAACTCTAGTCAAGGCTCTGGCCTCTGCCTCCTGACCAAAGCTGGTGCGTCCGCAGTGGCCCATGTGGTGTGAAGTGAGCCCCAGATCTGGGATGTGTGAATATAATAAACTTCTTCCTTCCAAACCTGGTTTCTCCTGTGGCCCCACCGACTTTACCATACATGCATATTCTTGGAAAAACTGTTATAAGCTAAAAATGTCTTGTTTTTTCCCCCTTTTCTGTATATGTTTGTGTTCTTATCCATAGATGCTTAAAATGGTTCTTTCAAAAAAATACATGATCTTTTAACCGCACAAGAAACATTTCCTGTATTCTGACACAAACTCCATTTTAAGTAACCAATTTCCACGATCATAGCCTCTTTAGGGGGTTTGCAAGACTGCCTTGGTGACTTCACATTAATAGTTTTGTGAGGCTGCTACGAGCACGGCTGTTCCAGAACAGGGAAGTGCCTGGCCAGCAACAGGGACTCAGAAACCATTTATTGGGAGGCCAAGGTGGGAGGATCACTTGAGCCCAGGAGGTTGAGGCTGTAGTGAGTCATGATGGTGCCACCGCACTCCAGCCTGGGTGACACAGCAAGACTCTGTCTCAAACAAAACAAAACAAAAAGCATTTACTACATCAAAATACTTCCCCTCCATACGTAAAGGTGGAGGGGGGCTGTCACTTGACTACAGTGACATCCCTGGCCCACCCGATTCCTGTACCAGTCACGCAAAATAAACTCCTTTACTCCCCTACACGTGAAAATATAATCATCTAACTAGAAATGAGCAGGAAGATGTTATAATAAGAGAGGCTAGGAAGCTCCAAAGTAAAGTGCTAATATCACAACCATGTTTTAAAAATAAAGAAGATAAACTGACAGCTTGAACTGTCATTAAGAAGGCAACACGTATTTTCAAGGTAGATTTCATCGAGCTTGGTAACTTCAGACTCTGCCGTTCTGCAGCATCAGCACTACCAGGGAGTGTGATCTTGTGTGTCAGGCGAAATGGTAACTTACAGGGTAAACCTGCACTCAAGAATGCCCTACTCAGTGTACCCAGGGCTTGGGTGACAGAGTTTTTTCAGAAGCTGATTTTGGCCGGGCATGGTGGCTCATGCCTGTAATCGCAGCACTCTGGGAGGCCGAGATGGGCGGATCATGAGGTCAGGAGTTCTAGACCAGCCTAGCCAACATGGCAAAACCCCATCCCTGCTAAAACTACAAAAATTAGCCAGGTGTGGTGGTTTGTGCCTGTAATCCCAGCTACTCGGGAGGCTGAGGCAGGAGAATCACTTTAACCCAGGGGGCAGAGGTCACAGTGAGCTGAGATCATGCCATTGCACTCCAGCCTGGGCAACAAGAGCAAAAACTCCATCTCAAAAGGAAAAAAAGAGTTGATTTTAAGTTTAAAATCAAAAGCAGGACAGGTAGGGAATTAACATACGCTACCACAAATAGAAGCAGCTAAAGTCAGAGTACCAAGATAAAGTAGACGTTCAGTCCCTTCGCAGTGTAGACGCACCATGTGAAAGGATGGCAGAAGTCACAAATGTGTCTGTGTACACACGAGCACTCCTAGATCACATGTATATGTACAAAACACATGTGTTTTATATGCAATCAGGGAAATACGCATGACATTTGGCCAAATGCTCAGTTCCAACTCCAAATGTTCTTGAGTGGCAAGAAGAACTGATGAGTCTTCATCTCCGAAGGGGAGGCAAACTCATGAAGGTGACAAGTCACTGGCTGCTTGTTGGTACCATCTCTTCCCAAACATCAGCGCTACTGAAGTTAGGAAAACTGAGCAAGGAACTCGGGCCTCCCATTTTCCTTAAACACGCAAGGATTTCAAAATGAGTATTTACAATAGAATGGGAAATCCATTTTGAGTTCGGCTCATCCCCAAAGTATGAAAGAAAGGATTTTCAGAAATCTGACTATTAATATAAGATGGAACCAAAACAAAAAAAAAGTAAGAGTAAGAAAGGAGAGAGAAAAATGGGAAAAATCCTTTGTCTAAGATGGTAAGTCTTCACTGAGATGGGTTAAATATTCTTTCAGAGTAATGTATGTATGTATGTATTTATTTATTTGTTTGTTTGTTTGTTTGTTTGTTTATTGAGACAAGGTCTTGCTCTGTTGCCCAGGTTGGAGTGCAGTGGTGCAATCTCAGCTCACTGCAGCCTCTGCCTCCTGGGTTCAAGCGATTCTCCTGCCTCAGCTCCCCAAGTAGCTAGGACTCCAGGTACACACCACCATGCCCAACTAATTTTTGTATTTTTAGTAGAGATGGGGTTTTGCCATGTTGGCCAGGCTGGTCTTGAACTCCTGACCTCAGATGATCCGCCCACGTTGGCCTCTCAAAGTGTTGGGACTATAGGTGTGAGCCACCATACCTGGCTCTCTTTCAGAGTAATTTTAATTAAAGCTATTTTTCGTTTATTTTGAATAGATAACATTTATAGATAGTAATAAATTTGAACAGAAAAAGTCTATCTAAAAAAAAATCTTC
The DNA here is from genome assembly GCA_004027835.1 of Alouatta palliata. Lineage (NCBI taxonomy): Eukaryota > Metazoa > Chordata > Mammalia > Primates > Atelidae > Alouatta > Alouatta palliata. Next base: position 62,851 of record PVKV010008660.1, read on the forward strand.
CCACCTCCCACTTACGCCCCACCATCTAGGTGGACCAGAAGGCAACCACTTTTAACCAGCTTTTTGTGTATCCTGTGTATCTTTCTCGAAATGATCAATGCACAATCATACATACAGACCTCTTATTTTACCCAAATGGGAACCTACTGATTATACTGTTCTCCCCTTGACTTTACCCACACTTAAATATACATCTTACATGGGCTGAAATTTAAGGTATCAGTATGAACCTGTGATTCCTAGAATATTTGTAATTACAAATATGTAGATGTATATGTGCATATACATGCATATATTTATAGCTTCCGTCTGCTGAAAGAGCCTGAAAACAGATACCAAGTAGTAACAGCACATCTTGCATCCAGATCTTGGACTCTATTCAACACCAAAAGGAGCCAGGGCTCTGGAGAGAAATGGCCAGTAACAAAGCTGGTTCACAGCATGCATGAGAGGGGCCTAGATGATCACATCAGGCCAGAACTAAGGAAGTGCTTAAAAAAAAAAAAGACCATGATAAGAGACACGTCACAAGGACACAGGAGTCAGCCTGAGAGGTTCCCACTGGCCAAATGTGGGACAGCTGGAGTACCACAATAATTAAGAATAGCAGGGCCAGGTGCGGTGGCTCACGCCTGTAATCCCAGCACTTTGGGAGGCCAAGGTGAGTGGATCGCCTGAGGTCAGGAGTTCAAGATCAGCCTGGCCAACATGGTGAAACTCCATCTCCACTGAAAATACAAAAGAATTAGCTGGGCATGGTGGCAAATGCCTGTAATCCCAGCTACCCTGGAGGCTGAGGCAGAGAACTGCTTGAACCTGGGAGGTGGAGGTTGCAGTGAGCTGAGATGGTGACAACTGCACTCCAGCCTGGGTGACAAAGCGAGACTCTGTCTCAAAAAAAAAAACAGCAATGAATTATGAACCACTGAAAAACTAAGAATCCAAAATGGTAATAGACAAATAGGAGAGAAGGGAAAGCTCTAGCTTACAGCAAAATACCAGCTTCTGATTAGTAAATGATGAGAGTGCTGGAGCTGGAAAACCATTATTTTGCAACCAATAAATAAAGGTTGTTTCAGACAAGAATCTTCAATGGCTACCAAAGAGAGATCGGACTTTTTTTTTTTTTTTTTGAGACTGAGTTTCCCTCTTGCTCCCCAAGTTGGAGTGCAATGGAGTGATCTCGGTTCACTGTAATCTCCACCTCCAGGGTTCAAGCGATTCACCTGTTTCAGCCTCCTGAGTAGCTGGGATTACAGGCGTTAACCACCATGCCTGGCTAATTTTGTATTTTTAGTAGAGACGGGTTTCTCCATGCTGGTTAGGCTGGCCTCGAACTTAATGACCTCAGGTGATCCGCCCGCCTCAGCCTCCCAAAGTGCCAGGATTACAGGCGTATGAGTCACCGAGCCTGGCCTGAGATTGAACTTTCTTGAGGAGTAGGATATTTGCATGGTCTTAAAGTGTCTCCGGAAAGATTATCAGTTGCAAGGGAAAGAATCTATTTAATATTTGGGGAAGTAGAAACATGTGACTGGGGGATCAACATTCACATCACCAGTAGGGAACAGATAAGTACCGTGGGCCTCCAGGCTATACTCCGAGAAGGACATGTATCACTTAAGTAGCATAAAAGACAAAGAAAGGGCCAGGCGCAGTGGCTCATGCCTGTAGTCCCAGCCCTTTAGGAGGCCAAGGTGGGCAGACGGCTTGAGCCCAGGAGTTTGAGTCCAGCCTGGGCAACATGGTGAAACTTCACTTCTACAAAAAATAGCCAGCAGGGTGGTGCAGTGGCGCTATCTTGGCTCACTGCAACCTCTGCCTCCTGAGTTCAAGTGATTTCCCTGCCTCAGCCTCCCGAGTAGCTGGGACTACAGGTGTGCACCACCACGCCCAGCTAATGTTTGTATTTTTAGTAGAGACAAGATTTAATCATGTTGGCCAGGATGGTCTCGATCTCCTGACCTTGTGATCCCGCCTCAGCCTCTCAAAGTGCTGGGATTACAGGCGTGAGCCATCGTGCCTATTTTCTTTTTTTAAGACAGACTCTCTGTCTTCAGTTTCTCTTTCTTCCAAAAGATTACTGTTCCATATCCTGACTGGGTGGTATTACATGTTTATATACATTTATCAAAATGAATTGAACTCTATCCTTAAAATGTAGGCACATTAGTCATGCAAATTACCTCCATTGAAAAATAAAACATAGATAAGTCTATAGTGATTATATATTACATTTTCTAATATATATTCTTGTTTTTTTTATGTTTAGTTGAAACTAATTTCAAACTCACAGAAAAGTTGCAAGAGTAAGACTAGCACAAGGCACATCACATGCCCTCCATCCAGTTCCCTATATTTATGTCACCCCTGTATTTTAGATTTGTGTTTTGTTTCACCTGTACAATTTAGCTTCCTCCCAAATGCCTGTCATCTTAGATGCCACCTTCAGACTAATTTTACCATGCCACTCCCCACCTAGAAAACCTTCCCTGGATCCCCACTGTCTACCGAATAAAATCCAAACCCTGCGTCCTCACACTGAAGATCTACTTCATGTTTCCTACTCTTTCTTCCGAAAGATTACTGTTTTTGAACTCCAACAAAAATGAAGCTTCCCATGGGCCTTAGTAAGGCATGTACTTCCTGCCTCTGTGCCTTCACACATGCAGGTCCCTCAGCCCAGAAAATCCTTTTCTCCCTCTCTCCCTGTTGAATCTTACCTTTCCCAGAGACCCTGCCCAAATGCCAACTTTGCCAGATGCCCTCACCAAATGAGGCAAGATGAAAAGTCATGCTTACCGGCACTTTTGTTTTAAATTCATTTCGGTAGTATTTCATGCCAATGTCAGTGAATGTCCTCTGGATAAAGCGAGATGGACGAAGGAGGAATATGAGCTGTAAGTTTCCTGGAAATGCCACCTGCAAGCATCAATGAAAAGTGTCAGGGAAGAGAGAAAATCTCACATCCATCACCAGGATCTACTCTGGTCTCCCTTTGCCCAAGATCACAGAAGGAAAAGTTAAAATGGGTGCCATGGTTGTAAATTTCACCAGATTTCAGGGCTGAAAGAGACCTCAGAGGTCAGATAATCCTAACCCCTCCTGAAAAACCAAAGGAAACCAAGCAAAAATGTTTTCTGATTATAAAAATAATTCATGTTATGTATAGAAAAGTTGGGAAATTAATAAAAGTATATATTAGAAAGTGAAAACTCACCCATGAGTTTTCACTGCTATACTTAGTATTTCCATCTATTTACTTATAGGATGTAAATAGAATGTTTTCTCTGTTTAAATATCTCATGGTTAAGCTCGTATTATTAAAATATTTTATAACCTGCCTTTTCACTTAATATTATACCATAGGCTTTTGTTCCTGTAATTAATAAATTCTTTGAAAATATTATTATTATTATTATTTTTTTGAGACAGAGTCTCACTCCGTCACCAGGCGCCAGGCTGGAGTGCAATGGCGCGACCTCGGCTCACTGCAACCTCCGCCGCCCGGATTCAAGCAATTCTCCTGCCTCAGCCTCCCGAGTAGCTGGGACTACAGGCACACGCCACCACGCCCAGCTAACTTTTCTTTTGTATTTTTAGTAGAGACGGGGTTTCACCATGTTGACCAGGATGGTCTCGATCTCTTGACCTCGTGATCCGCCCGCCTCAGCCTCCCAAAGTGCTGGGATTACAGGCGTGAGCCACCGCGCCCGGCCGAAAATATTATTTTTTTAACAAATCCCTTGTTGTTAATTATTTTGGCTTTTTGATAATTTTGCTATTGTGAATAATACTGAAATGAACACCTTTAGCCCCATCTTGGAATATTTTCTTACGCTAGATTTGTAGAATAATTACTGAATCAAAGGCTTAGTATTTTAAGTATTCTTGATGTATATTATTGCTAAGTTGCTTTCAGAAAGTGTTGCCCTCATCTCAAGGCAAGGTTCTGAGCAATGAGATAGTTCAGATTCATGTAATTGCTTAGGGGCAAACTTAAGAACCCAGGTCCACATGGGAATCGCCATAGCTTTCTGTTCTTCCAGTGGTTCCCCAAAGCAACCTCCTATAGGACTTTTTTTTTTTTTTTTTTTTTTTTAAATCAGGTCTTTACTCCAGACTATTTTGATTCATTAGGACTGGGATGAAATCTAGGCATTTTCAGGAGCACTTGAAAAGATTCTGGCAGGTGGCCAGATTTGGGGATCCCTCCACTATAGCATGTTTTACATAAGAAGTGATCAATGTAACTCTGGGACACATTAGGCTCAGATATTAGATTACTCATGTATTATGTATGGACCCTGGAAAACCAGAACTCTCTAGAGGCCAGACCTCTGGAATAGTCATGGGCATCAACCATGGCTGCAGTTATCCCAAAGAAATCCCATATCCAAAACTAAACTAAAGGGAGGAAACAGTCGATGCCACAGTGGAAGGACTCCCTTCCCCATCTTTAAACGCCCGCTCCTAACAGAAGAACCTTGCGCTGTGTTGTACCAAGACAGAAGGTCTTAGCTGAGACGTGATCTGTGTGTTTGGATGAGGCTCCAGAGCAACCTGAGGGGGACTCGGTGTGTGTGCACGTTTGCACATGTGGCCCCATCTGGAAGCAGGTGTAGGTGAGGCTGCGAATGCCCCTCTCGTGTCCTGCCTCCTGCTCATGCTCTCCCACTCTACCAATCCATCCTCTTCAGCCAGTCCCAACTGCCCCAGAGAGACTATGCTCAGGTAAAAATGCTGACTTAGCTGGCCCTAAGATGTCTCTGCTTGTGGCAGAGTTCACAAGTCTGAGGTCCCTACAGAGGAAGGACACATCTACTTGTTGAAAGACAAAAAGCAGGGATCAAAATCAGACTGTAAGGAAAAGGAGGCCAATCCGAGGTGATATAATTTAATGCCAAATGCAAGCACACTTCCCACCATGCTACTTAAATATCACTGTGTCTGGTTTTGCCACTGTCTTTCGAATAAGAAGAAATAATTTGTCTAGGCACAGTGGCTCACGCCTGTAATCCCAGCACTTTGGGGGGCCAAGGCAGGTGGATCACTTGAGGTCAGGAGTTCGAGACCAGCCTGACCGACATGGTGAAACCCAATCTCTACTAAAAATACAAAAAGTAGCTGAAGTGGTGGCGCACACCTGTGGTCCCAGCTACTTGGGAGGCTGAGGCATGAGAATCACTTCAACCCGGGAGGCGGAGGTTGCAGTGAGCTGAGTTCGCGCCACTGCACTCCAGCCTGGGTGACAGAGTGAGACTATGTCTCAATAATAATTTGAATACTGAAATAAAGGCTGTCTTAAATTGAATCGCCCCCAAAGCAAATCCTCAGACAAGGGTTTAAGTCCAAGTAGTTTGTCGGGTAAGTGATTCCAGGAAGCATGAATGAGGGAGTGGAGGGAAGACAGTGAATGGAGTGCCAGTGTGTCAGAGGGGGTTACGGCGCAGGCCGAGCGGGCGGAGACCCTCTGGGATACTGTGTGGAACACACCTCAGAACTGCCCCAGCGCAGGTACAGAAGCTGGGGTGTTTATCTACCAAATCCTATGACTCAATGGTCACGGGTTACCCCCGGGACATTCACTTCCCAGCACTCCCCACCTGCCCCTCTTCAGTGAGCAGAGAGGTCAGTAAGGCAGAGAGCCTTAGGAAGTCTTTCACATGCTCAGAATTGTTTACAGGTGACCTGCAGATGGCAGAGGAGATAGGGATGTAACACAACAGCACCTGTTACAAAGACCTTCCCAAAATTTGACATAAAAATAATTGCCTTGGCTGGGCGAAGTGGCTCACGCCTGTAATCCTAGCACTTTGGGAGGCCAAGGCGGGAGGATCACCTGAGGTTGGGAGTTTGAGACCAGCCTGACCAACATGGAGAAACCCCGTCTCTACTAAAAATACAAAATGAACCGGGCGTGGTGGTGTATGCCTGTCACCCCAGCTACTTGGGAGGCTGAGACAGAACTGCTTGAACGGGAGGTGGACGTTGCAGTGAGCTGAGGTTGCGCCACTGCACCCAGCCTGGGGGACGAGAGTGAAACTCCGTCTCAAAATAATAGTAATCATAATTGCTTTCCCCCCAGGACTTTGATATGAAATAGGTGACCAGACAATTTAAGTGACTTTTATAATAATAACACAAAAATAAATATTTACAGCTATTCGTGTCAAGGATGCCTTTACGGAGCTCCACTTGTCTCTTCGTCTGTCGATAACAACAACGAATCCAATGCTGGCAGCCTCCGCACTGCAAAGAAGGGTGGTCAGTGTCAGATCGGGTGTGACCCATACTCTGCGTGGCTCCCAAAGCAGAATACACCCTGCAGCTTCTACAGCACTCCAGGCTCACCTCGTAAACACCCTACACAGCACAATCAACTCCCTCTCCCAATCTGAGCCTGGGAATCGTCACACAATAGATACTGTCCTCAGACCCTTTCAAGGACTCCCTTTCTGGCTGGCCAATGCATTAAACACCCAAGGAATACATGTGTTCAAGCCCAAAGGAATATGCACATATCAGGTGAGCCTCACATGTCCCCAGTGTAGGCAGAGGACCTCAAGGATGAGCTCTGCCATCCTTCCATTCCCAAAGCAGACATTCATGGAGCTATCAATACAGTAAGATGCTCCGCTATCAATCCTGGAGGTGTTGGGAGATAATACATGTCAGCGGGAAAAACGACCCCCATGTGGTGCCCGGCTATAAATACGCCAATAGACCATATGCTTGAGAAGACATCATTGTCACGAAGACCAAAAGGATGCTGTTTGGTCCCCTCTCGAGTGCTCATGAAACTCTCACAGGATCCTTTTAAAGTAGAATTCTAAAAGTGAAAACTATTCTTTGGGAAGAAGCGTGGTACAGGGGAAAGAGCAAGGGCTTTGGAGCCTGGTTTAAACCCCAGTGTTGCCACTTTCTACCACTGACAGAGGAGTTCACCTGATTCTTCTAAAATTCAGTCATCTGCTCTGTAAAATGAGAACGATATGACCAGTCATGAGATGGTTAAAAGCACCGATTCTGGAGCCAACCTGACTAGATTTAAATTCTGAATTCTATTCATACATTGTGTGTGCTTTTGGGGATCTGAGGGGTAGTACTTAACCCCTATAGTTTCTTGGACTATTTGTTTGTAAAGCAAAAATTATAAAATAGTACCTATCTATGAGGTCGATGTAAAGATTAAATGTGTGTGTGTGTGTGTGTGTGTGTGTGTGTGTGTGTATATATATATGTAAAAAGCTTAGAACAATATATGCATATATGCACATATATACATATATATACAAACACTGTTTTGAACATTTTATATGTTTGTACATATACGTTTGCACAAACATGTAAAACGCTCAGAACAATGCCGGGCACTTGGAAATACTGTGTAAGTACTATCATTCTTTCTTTTCTCCACTTCTATTATTGTGTCTTACATGCTTGTTACAAAGATTAAAAGAGATATAGTACATGAAAAGTGGTTGGCCTATAATAAACCTTCAATAACTCTCTAATATTGGGTAAAAGGTGGACTTTACCCTAAAAAAGTATGTATATGTGAATGAGGCAGAAGGTCTAAGCAAAACCTGCAAGGAAACATAAGTAGCTAATCTCAGGTAAGCATCAATGGGTTAATCGATTCTTACAGCCCCATACTGACCCAGGTTATCCTGCTGAGGAAATTTTCCAGGACAGTGCAAGAAGGAGTGGTCTAACTAGGTGGAAGAGGCCGAGACTGGAGATTATGAATGCAAAGGTAGCCAGGATTTGTAAGGGCAGTTGTCAAGCAACCAGTGAAAACAGACATTAACTTCAGAAAAACAACATTGAAAAATAAGGGGCTGGGCGTGGTGGCTCATGCCTATAATCCCAGCACTTTGGGAGGCCAAGGCGGGTGGATCATGAGGTCAAGAGATCGAGACCATCCTGGTCAACATGGTCAAACCCCGTCTCTACTAAAAATACAAAAATTAGCTGGGCATGGTGGCGTGCGCCTGTAGTCCCAACTACTCAGGAGGCTGAGGCAGGAGAACTGCTTGAACCCTGGAGGTGGAGGTTGCAGTGAGCCGAGATTGCGCCACTGCACTCCAGCCTGGGTAACAAGAGTGAAACCCCATCTCAAAAACAGAAAAAAAGACTGACTTTTCAATACAAACTATGGAAGCTGCTGTTCAATGGACTGATATCTTTAGGAAAAAATTTCATTTAAAATTCTATACCCACTGAAAATTCATTTTAAAAATGAAAGTTAAACAAAGACATTTCCAAACAACTAGAGCTGAGAGAACTTATTGTCATTAGACACACACTTCAAGAAATGGAGTTTCAGCTGCTGTTTTGAAGACGTTCACTCTTATCAAAAACAAACAAAACACTGGTGGATTTAAAAGCTCGTATTTTTCCTTAAATATGAGAGAACTCTGAAGACAAAGAAATATAAATGAACAAATTCCCAAGAGACTTAAGACCTTCCATAGAGAGCAAATACTAGAGGTGACTTTTATATAAAGTGGTGATTGCCTGTTCTGGGAATAGGCAGACGAATGAATCTGAAGGGAATATTATCAACCATGTTTTTTATTTCACTGAAACCTGACTAATCAAAGTAAAAATAACAAAGTATTATTATAAAATAAACTATGTCACAACAATAGCATTAAGAATTGAATGGAGTAAGTAAAATCACTTTTACTTATTATTAGCCAGCCACGGTGGCTCACACCTGTAATCCCAGCACCTTAGCAGGCCAAGGCGGGAGGATCACTTGAGCTTAGAAGTTCAAGACCAGCCTGAGCAATGTAGCGAGACAATATCTCTACTAAAAATTTTAAAAATTAGCTGGGCATGGTGGCATGTGCCTGTAGTCTCAGCTCCTCAGTAGGTTGTTGCAGGAGGATTGCTTGAGCCCAGGAGACAGATTGGGCTAAAAAAAAAAAAAAGGACTATTAAAACTAGTATTTTGATACTATTTATATTGTATGGAAAGTGGTATGAAATTAATCCCAAGTAGATGTGCTAATTTAAAAACACATACTGTGACATTAGGAAATAATTGCTAAAAACTTAATAAAGAAGATAAACAGAATACTGAAAATATTTGAATAATTCAAAAGAAGGTAGAAAAGGAGAAATAAACAAGTCACAAATGGGCAGACTAAATCAACCATCTGAATAATCACATTAATTGGAAATAAACTGTAACATGCCCTTTAAAAGGCAAACAGCCACTGCAAAAACATACCAAAATGTAAAGACCATAGACACTATGAAGAAACAGCATCAACTAATGCACAAAATAACCACTTAGCATCATAATGACAGAATCAAATTCACACATAACAAAATTAACCTTAAATGTAAATGGGCTAAATGCCCCAATCAAAAGACACAGACTGGCAAGCTGGATAAAGAGTCAAGACCCATCGGTGTGCTGTATTCAGGAGACCCATCTCACGTGCAGACACACACATCGGCTCAAAATAAAAGGATGGAGGAATATTTACCAAGAAAATGGAAAGAAAAAAAAAGCAGAGGTTGCAATCTTAGTCTCTGATAAAATAGACTTTAAACTAACAAAGATCAAAAAAAGACAAAGAAGGGCATTACATAATGGTAAAGGGATCAATGCAACAAGAAGAGCTAACTATCCTAAATACGTATGCACCTAATACAGCAGCATCCAGATGCATAAAGCAAGTTCTTAGAGACCTAAGAGACTTAGACTCCCACATAATAATAAGGGGAGACTTTAACACACCACTGTCAATATTTGATGGAGACAGAAAATTAACAAGGATATTCAGGACTTGAACTCAGCTCCAGACCAAGTGAACCTAACAGACATCTATAGAACTCTCCACCCCAAATCAACAGAATATATGTTCTTCTCAGCATCACATTGTATTTATTCTAAAATTGATCACACAATTGGAAGTAAACACTCCTCAGCAAATGCAAAAGAATGGAAATAATAACAAACAGTCTCTCAGACCACAGTGAAATCAAATTAGAACTCAGGATTAAGAAACTCACTCAAAACCACACAACTATATGGAAACTGAACAACCTGCTCCTGAATGACTACTGGGTAAATAACAAAATTAAGGCAGAAATAAATAAGTTCTTTGAAACCAATGAGAAGAAAGACATAATGTACCACAGTCTCTGGGACACAGCCACAGCAGTGTTTAGAGGGAAGCTCATAGCACCAAATGCCCACATGAGAAAGCAGGAAAGATCTAAAGTCAACACCCTAACATCACAATTAAAAGAACTAGAGTAGCAAGAGCAAAAAAATTCAAAAGATAGCAGAAGACAAGAAATAACTAAAGTGAGAGCAGAACTGAAGGAGATAGAGATACGAAAAACCCTTTAAAAAAATTAATGAATCCAGGACCTGTTTTTTTTGAAAAGATTAACAAAATAGATAGACTGCTAGCCAGACTAATGAAGAAGAAAAGAGAGAAGAATCAAAAAGACACAATAAAAAATGATGAAAGGGTTATCACCACTGATCCCACAGAAATACAAACTACCATCAGAGAATACTATAAACACCTCTACGCAAATAAACTAGAAAATCTAGAAGAAATGGATAAATTCCTGGATGCAAACACCCTCCCAAGACTAAACCAGGAAGAAGTCAAATGCCTGGATAGACCAATAACAAGCTCCGAAACTGAAGTAGCAATTAATAACCTACTAACAACAACAACAACAAAAAAAAGGTAAATTCACAGCCAGATAAATTCACAGCCGAATTCTACCAGAGGTACAAAGAGTAGCTGGTACCATTCCTTCTAAAACTATTCCAAATAACAGAAAAAGAGGGACTCCTCCCTAACTCATTTTATGATGCCAGCATCATCCTGATACCAAAACCTGGCAAAGACACAACAAAAAAAGAAAATTTCAGGCAAATATCCCTGATGAACATTGATGCAAAAATCCTCAATAAAATACTGGCAAACTGAATCAGTAAATGTAATTCTACATAAACAGAACCAATGACAAAAACCACATGATTATCTCAATAGATACAGAAAAGGCTTTCAAAAAATTCAACACCCCTTCATATTAAAAACATTCAATAAACTAGGTATTGATGGAACTTATCTCAAAATAATAAGAGCTACTTATGACAAACCCACAGCCAGTATCATACTGAATGGAAGCATTTCGTTTGAAAACCAGCACAAGACAAGGATGCCTTCTCTCACCACTCTTATTCAACATAGCACTGGAAGTTCTGGCCACGGCAATCAGGCAAGATAAAGAAATAAAGTGTATTCAAATACGAAGAGAGGAATCAAATTGTCTCTGTCTGCAGATGACATGATTGTAAATTTAGAAAATCCCACCATTTCAGCCCCAAAACTCCTTAAGCTGATAAGCAACTTCAGCAAAGTCTCAGGATACAAAATCAATGTGCAAAAATCACAAGCATTCCTATTTACCAATAATAAACAAATAGAGAGCCAAATCATGAGTGAACTCCCATTTGCAATTGCTACAAAGAGAATAAAGTACCTAGAGATATAACTTACAAGGGATGTGAAGGACCTCTTCAAGGAGAACTACCAACCACTTCTCAAGGAAATAATAGAGGACACAAATAAATGGAAAAACATTCCATGCTCATGGATAGGAAGAATCAATATTGTGAAAATGGCCATACTGCCCAAAGTAATTTATACATTCAATGTTATTCCCAGCAAGCTACCACTGACTTTCTTCACAGAATTAGAAAAAACTACTTTAAATTTCATATGGAACCAAAAAAGAGCCCATATAGCCAAAATAATCCTAAGCAAAAAGAACAAAGCTGGAGGCATCATGCTACGTGACTTCAAACTATACAGAGCTACAGTAACCTAAACAGCATGGTACTGGCACCAAAACAGATATCTACACCAATGGAAAAGAACGGAGGGCTCAGAAATACCACCACACTTCTACAACCATCTGATCTTTGACAAACCTAACAAAAACAAAGTAATGGGGAAAGGATTCCACATTTAATAAATGGTGTTGGGAAAATTGGCTAGCCATATGCAGAAAGCTGAAATCGGACCCCTTCCTTACACCTTATACAAAAATTAACTCAAGATGGATTAAAGACCTTTAAATGTAAGATCTAAAACCATAAAAATCCTAGAAGAAAACCTAGGCAATACCATTCAGGACATAGGCATGGGCAAAGACTTCACAACTCAAACACCAACAGCAATTGCAACAAAAGCCAGAACAGGAAAATGGGATCTAATTAAACTAAAGAGTTTCTACACAGCAAAAGAAACTATCATCAGAGTGAAACAGGCAACCTACGGAATGGGAGAAAAGTTTTCTATCCATCTGACAAAGGGCTAATATCCAGAATCTGCAAGAAACATTAACAAATTTACAAGAAAAAACCACATCAAAAAGTGGATGAAGGATATGAACAGACACGTCTCAAAAGAAGACATTTATGTGGCCAACAAACGTATAAAAAACGTTCATCATCACTGGTCAGAGAAATGCAAATCAAAACCACAATGAGATACCATCTCATGCCAGTTAGAATGGCAATTATTAAAAAGTCAGAAACAACAGATGCTGGAGAGGATGTGGAGAAATAGGAATGCTTTTACACTGTTGGTGGGAGTGTAAATTAGTTCAATCATTGTGGAAGACAATGTGGCAATTCCTCAAGAATCTAGAACCAGAAATACCATTTGACCCAGCAATCCCATTACTGGGTATAAATTATACCTGAAGTATTATAAATCATTCTACTATAAAGATACATGCACGTGTAGGTTTACTGTAGCACTATTTACAATAGCAAAGACTTGGAACCAACCCAAATGCCCATCAATGATAGACTGGATAAAGAAAATGTGCCACATATACATCATGGAATACTGTGCAGCCATAAAAAAGAATGAGTTCATGTCCTTCGTAGGGAAATGGATGAAGCTGGAAACCATCATTCTCAGCAAACTAACACAGGAACAGAAAACCAAACATGGGATGTTCTCGCTCGTAAGTGAGAGCTGAACACTGAGAACACATGGACACAGAGAGGAGAACATCACACACCCTGTCGGCGGGTGGGGACAGGCAAGCGGAGAGATAGTATTAGGAGAAATACCTAATGTAGATGATGGGTTGATGGGTGCAGCAAACCACCATGCCATATGTATACTTATGTAACAAACCTGCTCGTTCTGCACATGTATCCCGGAACTTAAGGTAAAATAAATTAATTAATTTAAAAAAAAAGGCAAATAGTGACAGAGTAAATACACTGCTTACAAAAGATACACTTTTGTGTATGAGGACAGAGTTAGACTGAAAGAAAAGGGTAGGGAAATATATACCATGCTATCACTAGTCATAAGAAAGCTAGTGTGGCTATATTAGTATTTTTTAAAGTAGTATTTATGACAAAGAGTATTGGCAGAGATAAATTATTCATAAATACAAAAGGACCAATTTATCAGGAAGACGTAAGAATCCTAAATGTCTATGCGTGCAATAACATTGCCCCAAATGACACTAAGCGAAAATGAATAGAACTAAAAGAAAAACAGACAAATCCACAAAGGTCGAGATTCTAGTATTCCTCTCTCAGTGACTGACAGAACAAGCAGCCAAAAATTAGTGAGAATATAGACCTGACTTGGAAGAACTCAACATCTAGCAATAGCAGAACATATATTCTTTTCAAATGCTCATGGAATATTTATCAAAACAGACCACCGTCTGGGTCATAAAGCAAGTATCACCAAATTTTAAATGATTCTAATCTTAGTACACTTCTGATCTCCATGGAATTAAATGGAACTCTAGTATTCTTCTCTTTTCCATTTTCATTTATCTTTGGTTCTCTTTTTTTTTTTTTTTTTTTTTTTTTTTTTTTTTTTTTTTTTTTTTTTTTTTTTTTTTTTTTTTTTTTTTACAATTCCCTCCCTTCTTCTTTGGGTTTAATTGCTTCTCTCTCTTCTGACTTCTTAAGATAGAAGATTAGAGCACTGACTCTAAGCCTTTCTTCTTTGCCAATATATGTATTTCAAGCCACTATTTCCTCTTAAGCACTGCTTTGATCTATATCACATAAATTTTGATATACTGTTTTTTGTTATTGCTCAGTGAAAACGTTTTGTCACTTCCTTTGTGATTTCTTCGATTCATAGGTTATGTGGAGGTGGTCACTTAGCTTCCGAATGTCACTGCACACTCATCAAATGGAACACAGAATGAGCTAAACAGTTCTGCATGAGCAAAAACGCACGAATGTCAAACACAGCAACAATCATTCTAGGTAGTAATAGCTACTATTTACTGAGTTCCTATCATCTGTCAGACTTATTTCTTTATCCCACTTAACTTATTGAAATAGATATTATCTCCAAATAGCAGAAGAAGAAACAAAGACTGATAGAATACAAGTTGCCTGATGTCACATTAGCAAGCCTGGCTCTCAGGCTCAGAGCTCTGATACCGACAGTCTTCATCTTATTCCATTGGTCCCCTTCCACTGTTTCTTCACAGCAAATCTGCTTGTACATTGTGGCAGCTTGATATTGTATATTTTGCTGCTCCTTTTTCTTTTTCTTTTCTTTTCTACTTAAACTAGGTAATCATTGAAGGAAGTTCTAAAGGGAGCCACCAGAACTCTTAAACAAGGCAAAGCTGGGAGAGGCTCAGCAAACATTATATCACTCATAAACACAGGCTGTTCTTTCGCCTGTGAAATAAGCAGCTGCTGGCATATATGGTCTCCCCGCCCAAACTGAGGGCAAGTGTTCCCCAGAACAAGGCTCCTCTTAGCTCCGCACAGACTGAGAGGCAACCAGAGCATCTGGGTAAATGGAGCGTGGGATCTGCTGGAAAAATACCTGTGAACAGAAAGGGCTGTGTCTCACGACATAACTGTGTACGGGCCACAGTTCAGAAAGAAAAGACAATGAATCATGACAATGACTTTTTTTTATTTTTTTTTTCAGACGGAGTCTCGCTCTGTCACCCAGGCTGGAGGGCTGTGGTATTGTCTCGGCTTGCTGCAACCTCCACCTCCCGGGTTCAAGCGATTCTGCTGCCTCAGCCTCCCAGGTAGCTGGGACTACAGGTGAGTGCCACTATGCCCAGCTTATTTTTGTATTTTTAGTAGAGACAGGGTTTCACCATATTGGTCAGGCTGGTCTTGAACTCCTGACCTCGCGATCCACCCGCCTTGGCCTTCCAAAATGCTGGGATTACAGGTGTGAGCCGCTGCACGTGGCCCGACAATGACTTAAATCGTCCTCCCATAAAGTATACATGCTAGACAACACTAATGACTGCTGTGGTAGGGTTTTTTTAAATCCTCTCTTATTCAACAAAGGGATGAAAATTTCAACTAAACAAAGTGCATAGGAAATGGGGTTTCTGGCCAACATATTTCTTTAGGTAACACTTGGTTGTTTTTACCCCTCTTGTTCTTTGTCCTTGTTATAGACAAGGAAACTAATCCTCAAGAATGTTTTGAAAAATAACTTGTGAAAGTCACTCCCTATATGCGAGTTAAGTCATTAGAAGTCTTTCAGCTCCAAGACCAATGCTCATGCCACAGAATTCACTGTCTTGCTGTAGAAAATATTGTTAACACTATACTCCATTTTCCAATCTTAGTAGCTCATGCCACAAAATTCACTGTCTTGCTGTAGAAAATATTGTTAACACTATACTCCATTTTCCAATCTTAGTAACCCTGTCACAAATGTAACTGAACTTTTGATGAGTCACATCTGATATTTTGAAAATCACTAAATATAAATATGTAAGTATAAGAGATTGAGGCAAATATGTTCTGACTCCAAAATAGCAAAGAAGTGTTGTGGTGGGGGTGGTATTTATTTTCTTAAGTTATGATATAAATATATATATTTATATGTTTATATCAGAATCCCCAGGGCTCAAGCAATCCTCCCATGTCAGCCTCCCAAGTAGCTGGGACTACAGGTCATACCACTGTGCCAGACTACCTCTGATGCTAATATCTTTTCCTATGATTTACCTTTTTTGGTAAGCAAGGTATAGAAAATATTGTGGTCAATTGAAATTTATTGCATTGCCATCAGAACTGAGTCAAATGTACGGTGACAAACCATCCTGTTTGCCCAGCACTGAGAAGTTCCTGGGACACATTATTTTCAGTGCTAAAAACAACAGTCTCAGGAAAACCAGGACAGTTGGTACCCCTGATTCAAATACCTAATTCCAAGCACTAATATGATCATAGCAGATATACTGCATATGGGGCTTCTTACTGGAAGAAATCAAACTACTCTTGCAGACTGTCTAGGTTTGTTGATAGTTATACTGTGAACTTAGGAAATTTTAGGAATTCCCTTTTGAATGGCAGTGCCCAGTTGTTCCTGGTATAGGAGGTAAGATGGTTAGCCTATGTCTTTTTAAATTTATTATTCCAATTCAGAAACAAAGTATCCATAATGCTTTCTAGTCTTGTGGCATTCTTTTGTGATCTTCATCTGCAAAATGGTGGGGGCTAACAGAAGCCCGTCTCAAACTCTCCTTCCAACGGTAACACTCTATGATTCACTGATTCTGTACAGTGACTTCAAGTCCCTAGGACCACGGAAACACTTCTACAAATTCAGCTGAATGTGGCTGATCATTTTTATAGGGTTTGGGAGATATTACGAGATGCAACCAAATTGAGAATGGAAGACACAGGGGACAAGTTTGTCCATCTCTCAAGTCCGTCAGCATCATCATACTTTCTCTCTCATCTCATCTCACTTTATCTTTTGCTATTTTCTTAAATGCCTCATCCTGAGTGGAAAGTCACTCTCCATGATCTGTGTGGGAGAACTAACACCTTAGAATGGAGTAAAGGCAAGGCCGGGCGCCATGGCTCATGCTGGTAATTCCAGCACTTTGGCACGCTGAGGCAGGCAAATCACTTGAGGTCAGGAGTTCGAGACCAGCGTGGCCAATGTGGCGAAACCCCATCTCTACTGAAAATAGAAAAATTAGCCAGGCATGGTGGTATGTGCCTGTAATCTCAGCTACTTGGGAGGCTGAGGCAGAAGAATGGCTTGAACCCAAGAGGCAGAGGTTGTAGTGAGCTGAGATTGTGCCACTACACTCCAGCCTGGGTGACAGAGAAAGTCTCTATCTCAAAAGAAAAGGAACAGACTAAAGGCTGCGACTCTAGTGTTCTCTTTGATAATAAGGGCAAGTCCTTGGCCAAGTTATTGGAGAGAAGCAGATGTGTTCCTGCTGCACACGAAAGCCAGCAAAGAACCGCGCTTTGAGGGACATCAACAGCTCTTGAGTGAAAGGAGAGAGAATCTGCCAAGGCATGCCCCTTCTCCTCGCTTCTTTTCTGGGTCCTGATTTCAACTAACTTATTGGGGGAAAAAGGATAATTGAAGATATACAAAAAATGGCTGAACTATTTGGTTAAAGTCTATTTTGTGATGTGATGATTATATTATCATTATGTTTTAAAAATAACCTCTATCTTGTAGAAATACATGCTGAAATATTTATAGGCAAAATGATATGTTATCTGCTTCAAGGTAACGATGAGAGAAAACATGCGTGGAGACAGACACAAGACAAATTGTCCGTGAGTTGGTAATTGTCGAAGCTGGGTGATAGAAATGTAGGTGTTTATGAGACTAGTCTGTTGGCTTTTGCAAATGTTTAAATATTTCTGTAGTTTCCATTTAAAAAAATAATTAAAGATTAAAAAGAAACCCAAAACCTCTTGAGTTATTCATGAATAAACAATCTAGAGTTATAGAAAACTGAAGCTTTAGGAGTCAGCTACCCTCATTCATAGAATAGACCATACTTAGAGAATACTTCCTCTTTACAGGAGGAAGGAACACGGTCAATGACTGAGTTCCATGCTTTAACAATGAAGGAATCCCCTTCCATATCCCTGCAAGATGCCCACCCAGTTCCACAAGACACATCCCTAAACAGGATGTATTAGCTCGTTCCCGCACTGCTATAAAGAAATCTCCGAAGCTGGGTAATTTGTTTTTAAAAAAGAGGTTTAATTGGCTCACAGTTCTATAGGCTGTATGGGAAGCATGGCTGGGGAGGCCTCAGGAAACTTACAATTGTGGTGGAAAGCAAAGGGGAAGCAGGCACATCTTATCATGGCTGAAGCAGGAGGAAGAGAGGGAGGGAAGAAGTGCCACACAATTTTAAACAACCACATCTTGTTAGAACCAGATCACGAGAACACTGAAGTGGAAATCTGCCCCCAGGGTCCATTCATCTCCCACCAGGCCCCACCTCCAATGCTGGATAACAACTTGACCTGAGATTTGGGCAGGGACACAAATCCAAACCACATCCAGGTCCTCTATTGCCTCCAGGCCAATCCAGTTCTCTACTAGGCTGTGCAGAGAATGAGGCAGCCCTTTCCCCACATTCAGTCAGATACTCCTTCCTATAAAGCTTCCACATTTCAAATTCCATCCTTTCGTCACACGTTTTTTAATAGGAAGAGAAGTAGGTGTAAACAAAAAATAAAATTCTAAGTTCCCCAACCAACTGAATGGACCCTTCTTCTTGGCCAAGTGGATTTCAAAGAAATCTAAAAAACTAGTTTAGGCCATAACGGGAAGCAGGGTCAGACATGCCTCGTTATACCCTCTTCCCTTTGGAATTCAGGCACAACTGTCCAGCATTAACATTAAGAGAGGTCTTAACACAGCAGATTCTTTATAACAATAAGATTCCAAGTTCCAACCTGACTCTAGCATAGCATCACATTACAGCAGGCCCTGAAAGAAACAGAAGTATTTTTACTGCAAAATATATTTCTTTGCTGCATTTTGAAATGGCCCTCTAAAGTTATCTGTCATGGGGAAAATCTACATTCTGTAGAGAATCCTCTTCCCTTTCCAGGTCTTTTCCTGATCCAGGAGAGATTTAACTGAGAGTCCGGCACCTTTTAAGGTCTAATAAGAGACACTTACCATCTATTCTCTCTAAAGCCTGCTACATATCAAGAACCTTGGCTTCCACAACCGCACCCTCCCACGCCACCCTGCTTATCTTAACCCCAAGCATTTCTTTCTGCTGACCTTCACTCTTTAGATAATAACTTAACTCTGTCAACCAACTGCCAATCAGAAAATGTCTGAATCCACCTCTGATCTGTAAGTTTCTCCCCCAACGCTTTAAGTTTTCAAGTTGTCTCACCTTTCTGGACCAAACGAATGTACATCTTATATGCATGGATTGATGTTTGCCTGTAACTTCTGTCTCTGTAAAGCGTGTAAAATGAAACCATTACCTAATCACCTTGGGCACATGTTCCCAGGACCTCCTGAGGCTGTCATGGTGTTCTGGTTCTTACATGTGGCTCTGAATAAAGTTCTTCAAATATTTCACACTTTGGCTTTTTTGGGTCAACATGGGTATGTTACTGATCAATAACAGAGTCTCTGTAAGCATGCAAAGGGAATAAATCCATCATGAATGAATGAATAAGTACAGAAATAAACGTAAGAATGAAAGCATGTTTCCAGGTCTTTGTACTGGGTAAACCAACATAAAATAAAACAGTTGTTTAAAGCATTGGCACAAAATGCTTCTAGGAAGTCTGCTGGATCCCACCCCCTCTTCACACACTCCATCACAACTTCATTTACACGGTATTGATTTCTAGAATTTACATGAAATATTTGAAAATGAAAAAAACTAGGGGATTCTGAGGGGCAAGCAAGAGCTAGGTAACGTCATTAGAAAAAGATCAGATCTTGTTGGGATCATGGATATGAACAAAGTCCTCTTTCTAAGGATGCTGATCTTAAAAATGAAGGGGGAAAAATGCTTAAGGCTTCTTAGTGGCGACTCCAAGACAGTCTTACTCTTGCGGTAGACTGGGGCAGAAAGCAGGAGTAGCAGAAAAACTACTTAGATACCATAATCATCAATGCTTTTCAAGTCCACATCTGAGGGTCCTTTTAAACATACCAATTTCAGGTCATGAAGTTGGGGGTGATGCCCCAGATTCTGCATTTCTGACAAGCTTCCACGTGCTGTCCATTCTGAGGCCTCACTTGCAGTGACTAGGGCAGTGAGCCCTTCCTTCCCTCCCTTCCCGTTCCTTGTGAATAAGGAGCAGCTGGCTGTAGCATTTGCTCCATCTATAGTCTTGCAAACCTCTTCCTTCACAAAGTAGATTTGCCAGGAGAGTGCCTAGGCTATAGGAGTTGAAGCTAACGAGGAGGAAGAGCAGCGCTTGAAGAAACCTCAGACCACATGCCTGAAAGACTCAGAAGAAGATTACAAAAAGCAGGTCTTTCTAGAAATAAAATTGACTTTAAAAAAATCTCTGCCTCTAGAGAAAAGTCCTCTTTATTATAAAAATAAAAGTATTGCCTACTCCCTAATCAAGCATCCCTAAAGGAAAATCTGTTTATAGGACACACCCAGTGTTGCACAGTCTACTGACCTCAATTTCCTCTCATTCAGAAAGTGCAAGTACTTTGGTTAAATGGATCTACCCAATTACAGAGGAAATCCAAGCCAGATAATTCTATTAACAACATAACCCTTTATAAATATAAAAAGCCAACCAAAGGTCTTCTGAATTGAATAAAAGCAAAGCATCAAAGAGAAAGACTGAGGTGAACAAACAGAACAGTCAATCTAAAAACAATGAAAACTACAAAGAAATGTTTATATTTTTCTAGTTAGTAATCTGAAGACTCTTGAAAGAATACTGCATCCATAAAACAAGAACACACTCTTATGAAAAGGGAGCAATGAGAGAATGAGAAATAGTTCTCAGAAATTAAACATATGATCCTAGAACCTAAAAATGCATAGAAGAGTTTTTTTAAAAATGCACATGGCTGCTAACAAAATCAGTGATTCTCTGAGATTACTGATTAGTCATCTAGTGATGAAATCATTAGTGATCTAAAATCAGTGATTTGAAGTTTATCAAAAACAAAACAGAGGGACTTCTGGGTAGCTGAGCAAAATCTGAATCATTACACATCCTCTCAGAACTATGCAGATGAACCAAAAGAACAAATAGGGCCACACTAATCCCATGCCCTGAGAGTAACTAGAAGATTAAGAACACTATAAACTTCAAGCTACTTACAAAAATTTTTTAAAAAACAAACAAGATACTAATTTTCAACAGAACTATTCCTTACGCTGTTGCTACTAGCTTCTGCAGAGAGCTAAGAAGTGCCAAGAGAAGAGGCCATTGAGATAAAACCACTCGGAGGAAAAAAACAAAAACGAAGAGTCCACTTTAAGTGAAAAGATACAGGTCAATCATCCTTAATCCAAAAATCCAAAATCCAAAATGCCCCCAAATCTGAAACTTCTTGAGCACTGACATGATGCCAAAAGTGGAAAAGTCCAACACCTCACTTCACGTAACAAGTTGCAGTTAAAACGCAAGCACACGACACACCATTTATTCAGCATCCTCAAGGGAATGAAGACTCTGCCAGCCCTGTTCAGCTGTAGTGTATCTTTTCCATGCATGCCCTGACTCCCTACGCAAGCAAGCCCATAAAGGGTAATAAAGTGGCGTGTATACAGGCCGGATGCATCAACGGCAGGTTCCCCATGATGCTCTGCGTGGGACCAAGACCTATGAGTATTACTCACTGGGGTTTTCTGCTTATTCTCTTCTCCATGATGTAAAGATATTTTTCAAAATGTCAAAAAAAAAAAAAACAAAACAAGTCTGGCAGATACCCCTATGAGTAACAGCGATAAGAAAGAGAGGAAGCACTTACATTTATCTATAGCACAGAAATTCAAGCTGTTGGATAAACTGGACAGCAGCATAAGTGAGAAATATCTTACAGAAGAGTATGGTGTTTGTAGCCGGGTGCGGTGTCTCATGCCTGTAATCCCAGCACTTCGGGAGACCAGGAAGAGTGGATCACGTGACGTCAGGAGTTCAAGACCAGCCTGGCCAACATGGCGAAACCCCGTCTCTACCAAAAATACAAAAATTAGCCAGGTATAGAGGCGGGCTCCTGTAATCCCAACTACTAGGGAGGCTGAGGCAGGGAGAATTGCTTGAACCTGGGAGGCGGAAGCTGCAGTGAGCCAAGATTTGCACCACTACACTACAGCCTGGGTGACAGAGTGAGACTCCATCTCAAAAAAAAAAAAAAAAAGAAGAGTATGGTGTTAGAAAGAATGCACACTGGCCAGGCGCGGTGGCTCACGCTTGTAATCCCAGCACTTTGGGAGGCCGAGGTGGGCAGATCACGAGGTCAGGAGATCGAAACCATCCTAGACAACATGATGAAACCCTGTCTCTACTAAAAATACAAAAAAATTAGCTGGGCGTGGTGACGCACACCTGTCGTCCCAGCTACTAGGGAGGCTGAGGCAGGAGAATTGCATAAACCCAGGAGGCAGAGATTGCAGCGAGCCGAGGTCGCACCACTGCACTATAGTCTGGGCAGCAATGCGAGACTCCATCTCAAAAAAAAAAAAAAAAAAAAGAAAGAAAGAAAGAAAGAATGCACGTCATATATAACCTAAAGATACAGAATAAATGTAGATGCTCCATGCTAAAAGTGATGAACAGAAATGAACAGAAAGTACAAAAACACTACATGAAGTTAAAAATGAAGATCTTGATCATGTATTGAAAGAGTGCATCCATCGGCACTGCAGTAAACTTGTGCCACTTAACGGTATGCTGATCATGACACAAGCCAAAATCTATCACACCAAACTGAAAATCGAAGGGAACTGTGAATATTCAACAGGCAGGTTACAGAAATTTTGTTGTTGTTGTTAAGAGACAGAATCTCATTATGGTTCTCAGGCTGGAATGCAATGGCTTGATCACAGCTCACTGCAACCTCGACCTCTAGGGCTCAAGAAGTCCTTCCACTTCAGCCTCTCGAGTAGCTGAGACTACAGGCATCTGCCACCACTTCCAGCTAATTTTTTTGTTTTTTAATTTTTGTAGAGACAGTGTCTTGCTGTGTTGTCCAGGCTAGTCTTGAACCCCAGGCCTCAAGTAATCCTTCTGCCTTGGCCACCCGAAGTGCTGGGATTACAGGATATGATTACCACCATGCGTGGCCCAGAAATGTAAGAAAAGCAGCAGCATTAAGTGTTTAAAAATTCAGTAAAAGAAAAAGCATCTGCTGAACATGAAGCAGTGGAAAAATTCATTGGGTTTTTTTTTTTTTTTCTGTTTTTCTTAAATTCTAAATCTTTACTGAAGCAGTGGTGAAATTCACTGATGAGTTTGCCAAGGTCACTGCTGATGAAAACGTTCCACCAGAACAAGCCTGGGATGCTGAAGAAACATCACTGTTTTGCACTATTCCCCCCGAAAGACATTGACTGCACTGATGAGACAGCCCCTACAGGAATTAAGGATGTGAAAGACAGAATAACTGTGCTGGGATGTGCTCATGTGGCAGGCACTCAGAAGGCAAAAGCTTTCACGGACTGAATTTCTTACCAGTCTGTTACTACACTAACAGAAGGTCACGGATCACCAAGGATACCCTTTCTGATTGGTTTCATGAAGATTTTGTACCAGTGGCTCATGCACTGTGCACGGAAACTGGACTGAATGGTGTCCGAAAGATTTTCTTATTTCTTTTTTTTTTTTTTTTTTTTTTTTTTTTTT